>LUGF01021960.1:57376-89739 GCA_001625245.1 Calycopis cecrops | reverse complement strand
TGAGCATATAGGGTAATGAGGAATAATCGGTCCTTAAAAGGCTCCTACGGCACGTTTGTTCCCTTATAGTATTAAACATTAGGTATTTACCTAGTATGCATAAAGAGCTTTACGTTTTACAAATGTTTAAATAAATCTGAATAATATTGTTATTCTATTGTTGTATAACATTTCATACACGTGCAGACAAAACAATCATTGTAGCGCCGACTAAGCCCTATCTAATAAACTGTCCTAAATGTAACAGCTATCGTATTAGCCTCTACATTACAAGCTTTAGGACCTAATCGAAGTGCAAATATAACACCTAAAACTAACAACATAAAGACTAATATCAAGTGCACGATTATATCTAAGTTTCAATCACCAACCCTTCTCATTATAAAATAACAACATTACACTGGTAATATTAAGAGCACATGTGCTCCGTGAATATCTCGTACAGATTGCGTACAATTCAATTTTGTAAAGTAATATTTCACACAAAACACGCCGGATAAAATCATTTATAAAAGCGTCACAAAACATTTACATGTCGTCCTCAAGGGCTGCCACTTTTGAATCCTACATATGTTATAAACGTAAAACATTGTATGTATGTTAATTATTCTACAGAATAAGGGAGGTAATAACTACAAAACACAGGCACAGTTTGGAAAAAGTAGGTATAAACTGGTATAATAAAGAATTTACTTTTTATTAATAAAAAAAAATAGGTAGTTTCTGCACGGGTGAAACGATGGGGCGCTGCTAGTAGGTACTCTAACAAAATTAATACTTACTTACTGATACATGTAATCTTTATTGTCCCCAGAAAAAAGTTAATAGATAATAGAAATTATTTCTAATGCTTTCGTTAAAACTATATTTTGACAAAATTTGTAATCACATCATCTCAGGAATACAAATAAAATACATGTTTTAATCTATAAAACTGTAACGAAAGTCTGCACATAGGAGATATGTCATAAAAATATTTGAGAATATAAAGCCCATAGAATCTAAAATGAGTTTTTAAGCTCTTTTCTATGTTACAGTAACATAGAACGGTTTAATAGAACGTGAGATAAGCCTCACAAACAAAATCACATCATCAAAAAAGCTAGTACAATACAAAAACGTGCATTTAATTCTTAAGCCATAGTAAACACTCGAAGCTTGTGCCAACCCTTAAATCGCCCTGGGGCTAGTTCTCGTCGCTCAGCTAATTTGGTGATGTTACACAAGTCGCACCACTCTTTACCCTGTCTATTATAATATTGCCGTTCTTTGTGATGTGACATTCATTATTCATCGATATAATTGAATATATTAAATAATAAACTTAACAAATTAAATTTGTGACAATAGAGCCTTACAATTTTTCATATTATTAATAACTAATTAATAGTAAATTTTATCATTGGTTTATTATTTTCATTAACCTCGTCTTCATAATTAATTATATTAACTGTTTTTCTCTATCACAGCTATTTTATTTAATGCCAAAATCGACATTATTAGATATATATTGGTTGATAGCACCCAACTCCTACTGCACGCTACACATAGTTTAGGTAATATTGTTGAAGGCCTCATCATACCAGTTAGGATACCAGAATTTTTTTATCATAACTTGTTTTTTTACATAGCATTTTCCCCTTCATGAAACAAAGTGAACTATCAACTAGAGCATACTTCATATACATCACTTATAGCTTGTAAATTTGCATTGAAGAAACAAACCAATTGAGGGGCCATTAATTGTATGACCAACGTTATCGATACTCGCACGTCACATCACCGTTATCGCGTAAATATTTAATTTCACCCCTTCCACAGTGTTTATTTATTGGCCGTATATTTCATAACCCGGGGCCATTTGCATACACTGCGTTACGACCGCTCTGTCGATATGTTGGGGTGAGCAGAATCGATATGCATCACTGGCTCAGCCCTGGAGTTTGTAGAAGCGTCTCTTTATTGGCATGGGAATAAACAAATACATAGTAAAAAGGTTTTATTAAATTGTCAAATTGTGAATGACCTAGCAGCGTACCGTGGATTTACCTGCGTAGCCCACTTACTCGGCTTCTAGTCGTAGCGTGATGGTATATAGCCTATAGCCTTCCTCGATAAATGGGTATATCTTGAAAGAACTATTTAAATCTGAGTAGTTTCCGAGCTTAGAACGTACAACCAAATAAACTAACTCCGGCTTTATAATGCTAGTGTAAGTAAATTAGTTGAGCTGCACTTACTTAGAAATAATATGATTTAAGAAAAAAAATATTTCCTACACTGGTTGTACTACTTTTGTGCTATTTATTTTCCTTCTGGATATGATTAACTTCCGCCCGCAGCTTCGCCTGCGTGGATTTCGAAATTCAAAAATTAAATATTTTGACCCGACCTGTTAGTAATATTCATGGTAAATTTGAAGTAAATCCATGCAGTATTTGAGTTTAGCCGGGACATACATACAGACAAACAGACAAAAATTCTAAAAAATTTATATTTGGCTTTGATATCGATTGTAGATCACGCCACAAGTATTCTTTAAAAAAATATTCAATGTACAGTTTTGACTCTCCTACAATTTTATTATATGTATAGATAAGATCATATTGTGTAAGATACAATACTATAATACATTGCTGTTACGTGTATAAAACCACCCAGTTCACAGTAATAGACATTTGTATGTGATGATATTTTGTGTAAGTGTGTAACGGTGTTGATTTGAATGTGTATGTGGCTTTGTGCAGAAAGCTTTTGTATGAATAATCAACATAACCTTTTATTCATCCTATTCTAAACATTGGCGTTTTTCGTGCACTTGCAGACTCTTCTTACCCTCGAAATGAGCCAAAATCTGCTACTGCACAGAGTATTCCCACTTGTCGATGCTCGGCTAACACTTCCTCCTAAAGCCAGCCCACTCTGCCATCTATTGTAATTTCTGTACCAGGCCACTGTCACATTAATTTTCTTATCCTCAATCAAATCTAACAACAAACAACTACATCACATATTCACGCAATTTTCCGAGTGGGATAGGCAGAGGGAACCAACTGCCACATGTCACGATCCTTCCAGATTAGTCTTACTTCGCCTAATTCATTCAAGCTTAATATTCCATATACCTATCAGCATAATATATATTCTTACTCTCAAATAACACTCCTACGAGCAAAGCACGTTTAAAAGTTATTTATCTACTAGCTGTGCCCCGCGGTTTCAACCGCGAAATCCATGTAAACTTTAACACTCAATTTACCTTACTTTAATTTACTTAGGGGATGAATTTCTAAAAATCCTGTCTTAGAGGATGCCTACGTAGTAACATCTACCTAGTAAGAGGTAGTGCCACACTGCATGCTTGCATGCAGCCGAATTGGGCCGGCACGACCGGGGAGGTACCTCTCGCTTACACGAGACCGGCGTGAAGTGACAGCTGTGCTGTCGCGTTTCGTGCGGTGTGTAAGTAGCCGGTGGCCCATGGAGGTGGGAGGAGAAAGGAGGGCAGCGCACCTGTATAGCCTCTATAGTCTATGCGGATGTCTATGGGCGTCGGTAGTCACGAAAATGGCTCCGACTGCTCGTTTGCCCCCCTATATCATAAAAAAAAAAAAAAAAATCTACCTGGATGCCAAATTTCAGCTTTATCCGTCCAGTGGTTTGGGCTGTGCGTTGATAGCTGGCTATGTCACGTTTGAGTTTTATATATGTAGATTTATTTTAAAAGATGGTTGAGGCTCAACAATCTTTTATTTTCTCTTCTTCTTTTTTTTTCCCGTTGAGCTAGGAAATACTAACGGTCTGTTCCTAAATTTAAAGCCTATGGCAAAACTCTGCAGTTATTATAAAATGTATGACATTGGATGGATATACCTACTTAAGATGTATTTTGACTGTATAGAGAACAAGATTCTAGCTTTTCATTAGTTTCACACGGGACATATGAAACAATATTACTCTATATTTTTTTTTTGATGTTACAGGGGGACAAACTAGCAGTCGGAGCAATTTTCACGACTACCGACGCCCATAGACATCCGCATAGAGGCTATGCAGATGCTCTGACCGCCTTTCTCCTACCTACATGGGCCACCGGCTACTAACACACCGCACGAAACGCGCATCGAAATTAATCGCAGTTAAAGATACTCTGTATCCGTCTCTGGAATCACATCTATCTCTACTGCTAAGATTATTATAACAAGAGCCATTATCAGTTTGTTGGCAGAAACGCATACATTCACACACATTCCAACAGCATTACAAATAAAATACATTACGGTAAACAATCATCCATATGTAGCGGATACCTTACCAATTTCGGTAAAGCATTTTAAATAGGCACTTTATAAACTTTAATTAATACCTTGGAGCTAATTATTAATACAGCAACCCTCATTTAGTCCGGCTAATGTCGTGTGCGTCCGTAAGAAACGAACTAGCCGCCGCACATAATAAGTAGATATTTTATTGCGGGTCCCGGTGCGAACTTTTTACAGAGATCCATAATAAGATGCGTCTGGTATGGAAATGACAAAGACAAAATTATATTAAAATTAAGCATGGTGCGTGGATATTATGATATAATATTGCTTTGGTGACTCAAGTTTCAAAATCGAACATTGAAATGTTTTTCATTTTCACACTTTACTTGTCATGAAAATGATTCGTTCCTACAAGTGCATACTACATACATTATAAATACTAAAGTTGATTTATCACCCTTTCACACAAAAAATATTTTCAGGATCTCTTAGACCTCCGCTGTTACGGATGTCTGTGGGCGTTGGTGATCACTTTACATCAGGTGACCCAACTCGTTTGCCTCCTATGCTATAAAAAATACTTTATGATAGAGTTTATGAGGATAAAATGAATCCATTGTCTCTTTTTATTTTTGACTCCACGTTCGGTTTGATAAAAAAATCAAAGTTAAGTAACTTTAGAGAATAAAACCACAGCCATTTATTGACAATATAGGAGGACCATCATTTTGGTCCTCCTATATTGTATAAAATAAACAAATAAACTAACAAATTTTGAAAGTCAAACGGGAAGGTTTACGTACCTATATATTAACAGGTGAAGCAAAAACTCCGGAAACATATTACGAAAATTGCGTGGACGGAGGAGGAGTATGAAATTTGACAGAACGCTAATATTTTTCAATAATGTTTATAAAGTACTTTAATTTAATAAATAAAACTTTACACACACTACCATGCATTTGACACACGTCTTTTGCAAGTGTTGAAAATTTTACATACATTGCGTAGACTTGTATTCTCTGTCTATGTACATTGTTTCCTTTAGTTACGATGACATAACATGTCATAATATGACATATATAATATCATATTATGATGTTTAGCTTTTAATTACAAAAAAGATTCACTTAAATAGAGTTTCGATATTCGCGGGATCACTATTAACAATTAATGTCGTATTCATAGTGATACGAGAGCTGAATGGGGAGAGATCAAACAACTGTCACTCGGTATCGGTGCCCTGCCTAATCTCCGATCAGTTGTATTGCCAGCCCCATCCTAAATGTATTTGCTTGCGTGATACAGCATCATCACCATCATCAAACCTTCACCTTTTCATACTGTTTTATAATTACCTATACCTAACAACTTATTTTTTAAGGTCTCTGTCTCAAAAAACCGTAATAGCATTTTTTTTAATTTTTTTTTAGAACTTTTAGTAATTTCAAATAATTGGCATGATGATGTGTAAAACGCGACAACATAGCTGTCTCATCGCAGGTATTATTTGTTCGAGAGAAATATAAATAAATAAATAAATAAATAAATAAATATCTGTGGACTTTACACACCACGTTAGCCTAGCCCCGTGCTAAATACCGTAAGAACTTGTGTTACGGGTAGGTACTAGGCAACGGAATATATTTAATACTTATGTTTTATAAATTTAAGAAATTTCGTATATTTTAGATTTTTATTATAGAAATACATATAAATGGATATATAAACATCCATGACCAAGGCGGGATTCGAACCCGCGACCCCAGGCGCAACATGCTCCACTTATCCGAGCCCTGTACCACTGCGCCAGCCTGGTCGTCCACATGGTGGTCCACACCAAATATAAAACACTTTACTCACTCCTCAGAATTGTGTGTGGCAATATTTCTCCATCAACTTACAAGCCTCCTTCTGTGGTCTAGCAGTGACTCTAGCTAGCAGTGGAAGCACTTGATTTGCTTATAATTTCTCAAGATATAATTAAATATCAGAACTACGTTGATGTAATGTATTTCTCGGTACTGGCGTGGGAACGAAGTTACTTTTATATCATATTACCGATCAGCGATCACCTGAACTGTTAGAAATGAGAGTGTTCTTCGAACTGCACCGAGTGTGACATACAGTCACCGAATTGAACAGCCATAATATTTTTTTTGCTGCATAAACCTTCTCATTACTCAACTGGCTGATAAAATATAGTGCAACAATAGTAAGTCGACGACCTGTTTCCCTTGTCACAGGACTGATAATTATTTTAATTAAAGTAAAAGACCACCTGAGTTTAAAATTAAAATTCATAGTCACTATTATGCCGAACGATTTAATGGCACCAAGGCTCAAATCAGCTCAAATAAAGCTAGCTGTTAAGATAACCCCGAAAGTCGAAAATATTTCTCTCCATTTTGTGCGATCGGATAATAAATAGCTCGATACAAAACTGATGTTTACCTGAAATTCATCTAGCATATATTAACACCAATCCTTGATAAAATCCGGTATATCGGTAAACGTTCAAATTTGACCAATACTTTACGTTTTCATCATAACATGTTCTTTATATGCACCTGACTATTCTTTATAAGTGATTAAAAACACGAAGAATTTAGTACTATAAAGGGGCGCTTCTAAAATTTCTTAGATGTCAATGATACCTACACTATTTCTCAAATTTAAAGTATTTTGAAAAACATTTAACAGAGTATTTGACGCGTTTATTGCACAATGGTGAAAACATGAACTCGTGAAATTTAAACCATGAAATTCTCAAACAATCATAATATAAAACAGCTACTTTAAAATGTCGATTTAGTCAAAGTTAAAAAAGTAAGATTTAGTTAAAAAAAAAAACTGCCATTCCCAGCGCGACGCTTTCTCTAATTTAGCAATTAGTATGTGAAACGACATCGGGTTTTTGATTACAAATTTGCACTGCAATTTAAATAACGCCTTTGTTTCTGACGGACAGTCGAATTCTTGAGTCGATAAAATCATTCAAGGGCTTTTTGTTGTGTACGTTAGAAAATAATTAATTAATCTATTCTATTGAATCCCGCATCAAGCTGCGGTTGTATAACTTTACTGGCTGAGAAGAAAACCTACCTCATAATTATCATCATCTTTTCGCGTTTATCGGTCCACTACCCATAGTGGGTCAGTAAGATAGGAAGACTTTACTTAACTATAAAATATTCTGGATACAGAAGATTTATTTATGTAATCATTCAAACAGATAATATCCCATATCAATGTTCATACTTTTCTCATAGATTTTTTTTCGAGAACTTAATTTTAATAGCTGCTTAGAATAGAACTTTCGATAAATAAATAATAATGTAACCTTGTCTTGACTTTCCCAAGATTTTGCCAGAATCGTGTAAGTAGGTATCTGCTTGTAAAGTTATTTACAGTTATAAGTCAACACGTTGTGTTTTGTTACATTTTTTGGACAATTTCAGCGATAAAAATCTTGAGTAAAATCCGGATTAGGAAAAAAAATTGATATTTTTACTTTACAATGCGTTCATGAAAGGCGACTGTTTTGCTTTTTTGCAGAACCTTACGTTTCTTTTTACGTGTTCTTATCTCGTTTTACGTGTGTCAACATTATTTTATAGTAAGAAAACATCAAGTTTGACTAACAAATATAATCATATGTCAGTGCAATTATCTTAATGTGCTCGAATACCTACCGTTGGTGATTTTTGAGTCAAATTATACACATTCTAGATGCCGCTTGCACAGCTGTACCTGCAATATCATGTCCATTCACACTTTAAATAATCGACCACTATTAAAATGATGTAAGTGTTCCAATTATAAAGGTACCACAGATAACGTGGAATTCCAGTTTTAATCGCACCAACATTTCACACGGTCGAGTATTCCGGGGACGCGTCACGAGGACATTAGTGTTTTTTATTATTTTCTAAATGAGAACGTGTTTAGGGTGGACCACCTCTGACTTAGGTAGCTCAATAACATGAGACCGTCATTAATTTTGTACAATCTCAGGTGTTGTCAACAGTTTTCGGTAATAACCTTTTTGTAATAATTTTCGAGAATTTATACGTTTCGTTTAATAGGGTTAAGCGATGTAAAAAGATATGTGGATTGAGAAATCTTTTTAAGGATTCGTGCCTTAATACGTTTTTAGAATTTCTCATTCATATTTTTGACAGTATATTAATCTAATAAAATTTATATATGTAGGTATCTTAAATTTTTATATCTTTTTTATACGAATCATTCAATCACACACCCAATAAAATTAAATGTTATTGATGTCATAGAAATATGTAAAGCAGTTTATGCAGTATTAGCTTAAACCCGCGGCTTCGCCCGCGTCCGTAAAACTTTTTGTAAAATAAAAAGTATCCTGTCCTTTCTAGCACCTCTAAGAATATTTTCACGTTTCATGATGATCGGTTTGCCTACTAGTTTTGGCGTGAAAACGTAATAAACAAACACTCACATTTATAATATTGAGTAGGGATGTACCTTTTTAAGTATTTTATTGTACTTTGAGGATATATCATCCTTAGATATTTCAGAAAGAAAATTAAAACTCGAATAGTAGCTTCAAGTCGTCAAATATGGCCTTTGTTTATGTACTTAGCTGAACATTAGATGCATATCATTTTTACCCAACTACATCAGAAGAGGGGGAAAAAACAAAAAAAATAGTAATGGATCTTAGCGAGTATGTTGTTGGATTCGTCTAGAATATAAATAAGGCGAATAGCTACATACATTAGAATAAATATTTAAATATGTCGAGCTTATAAATGCAAACTTGTTATTTAATTTAACTATCATCATCTTCATCACCATCATCATCATCAGTCCAGTCAACTGCAGGGCATTATTTGACTATGTTTAAAATTGCACCCTTATTAACAATATTTAAATAAGTCTAGATTTATTATTACATTTTACAGCTATTTTAATTGTTAACTTTTTTTTTAAAATATACAAGTGCGTTTTGTCAACCATTAAGGAGAATGTCCAATAAATAAAAGGGTTGTAAACACAAAAAAAAGGAAGTGCGTATAAATCGTGGTGTCCGATTGTATCACCTTAATAACTCCTTCGATAGCGCGGTTTAATAAAAATGTGAACAAAAAACTGATGGAAACAAATTTGTGGAGAAGTTGCGGTGGTCCGCTCCGAGCTTGCGTGTGGATATTTTAATTAGTTTATAATTTATTGGCCGTGTAAATAATTAATAATTCCTTTAATTAAGCATTCCAAGCTTATTGTTCGAATAAACGTTTCATATCCTACGTAAATGTTGAATAATTGGGTTTTCTACTTTGTTTTTGTATCTAAAGAGGTGTTTACATTGTCACCGTTGTTTTATACAAAATATATTCAATGTTCTCAGAACTGGATTTCTTCTTTCATTATTTTTCTGAAGCTCATCATACTTTTATTTTTGGATATCTGAATAAGCTTAAACTGCCTCGTGGTCTAGTGGTAAGCGTGTTCAACCACAGACGTGAGGTACTGGGTTCGAATCCCGGGTCGGACCAAAAATTGTTATTATGATTTTTCGATTTCTAGCAACATTCCGGAGTCAGGAAGTTGGCGGTGTTACACCCCCGTGCCTCGGAGCCGTCGGTCCTGCGCCTGATTTCTCACCGGTCGTGTCGGATTGCCGTCCCATCGGAACATGAGGATGAGGGAATAGAGAGTGCACTTGTGTCTGCGCGCACACTTGTGCTCTATAATATGTCCTGCGCATCTGGCTCGTCTCTATAGAGGCGTCCGCCGTAGCTAAAATCGGCTAGGAGGATATTATCTGAATAAGCACTTCGAAATGGCAGTCGGTAATCCGAAAATACGATTTATATTTATATATCGTAATTTCTAATTGCAGACTTTTGTAACCTGTGACGTATAGGTTTTAAAAGGAAGTGAACGTGGATGCAAATTCTGTCTCCAAATATTCTCTGCCCAGTTCTCTTTTTACATTAGACTGGCCACGCTTTAAACGATCGCCACTTGTCGCCTTTCGTAGGGCATGTGTGATCACTAGGTGGCTGTACTTAAATTCGAGGTAAAAGGCGACGTACCTGTCTCTTTACTATGAGTGTGCAGTCTCTTCAGGAAATCCGACTGTTTAGTTCCCTACTAAGTTATAAAAAAATGCAATAAAAATATTCTACAGAGTTTATTATAAATAAATAGCTGCTTCAAAACCAATATCCCCACGTATATTACGTTGATCAGATAGCTTTAACTGCAATAATGAGTCACATATTAAAGACTAAAGCCGTGAATACAACATGTCTATTACTATAAGCTTAAATGTTATTGGATGACGTGCTGAAATCCTACGCAGATCATAAGCAGATATGTACATTAAGCCTTATGTTACTTATTAAACTGCTAATACTCTTATAATGTTGGGTGTGCAGTAACAGGTTATGTAAAGGCCCTTGTCTCTTATACGGCATTATATTTAAATTATAATACCGGCTACTGTTATAGAAGTTGCTCGCGTATTTCATATATTTACATTCAAATGAAAATCTTAGATTATTTTGAAATGTACTTTATGAATACTTTTTGAAAAGAATGAGTTTTCATATTTTATCCTCATAAATAAACGATTAAAACGATTGTGGTAAATATTTTGTTCTTAACAAAAATTATAAAATATACCTACACGTAATAAAAATTGTGTTTAAATTTCAGCAAAGAATATATTTTATCAACAGTCAGCATTTTAGGCCGAGTACTTTACTTTGATTAATTATTCGTATCTTAGTAAGCGAGAAATGTTTTTATGAGTGAATCACATGAGCAATTGTCAATTAGTTATAATCAGAATGACAAGTGGACATGTTTTATAATGTATAGGCAGTGACAAGACATAACTTTTTTGTCATTTAAATTTTTGTATATCTTTAATAAACGGATAGTGTAAAAGTACTTTTATTGGCAAGGCATGTGTGGACGTTGAACATTTGTATATATCTCGAGTTTCTTTGCGATGCCATTAAAGATTTTGCATAAAATCAATATAATTATATGTATTTTTATCCATCGAGGTTGAAGAATGAAATTAAATGTTCGATTCGTTTCTTGAGAGTATGCGAACGATCTAGGGAATGTTATTGAGTGATTTGAATGTTAAAAACATCTTTATTATTATTTTATTCAGATACAACATTACTGAATGCAACATATCTTTAGTTCTAAGCATGATACATACGTAGATATGAATATAAAAGCTTAATATCTGAGATATTAATAAACTCATATAAATTATAATCATCTGAGATATTCACTGTAAAATAATGTTTTTTTTTTTTTAAATTTAATCTGTCGACAAAGGTTTAAAATATAATAAGATGCCCTAACATTCACTATATAACAGTTTAAAAATATACACTTACCTATGTATAAGTTCCTTTTATTTGATAGAGTACTAATAAGATTTTTGAAAAATGTATACTTAATAAACATATTACAGAAATTTTCCACTGTTTATAATTACAATGTTCAAAGAGTTTTCTTCTATCACCGCCTCGAATTACTTAAGAAACTTATTTAATGCGTCATCAGCGGAGACAAAGTTCGTAGGTGATTAAGTCGAGAAAAAAATAAACAATGACAATGATCATCATCAGCCGGAGGACGTGTAATGCCTATACTCCTCCCTCCACAAACACGCACAAAACACGCATACTCACACGTACACGCACATAACACGTACTTACACGTACCTACACGTATGACGCACGCACACATGTTACCTACTCTTTCAGTTACCCCAAGCTTTCAGATGTTAATTGTGACAATGCAACGAGTTCCTTAATAAATGTAATATTCTTTTTGATAATAAAATTAATATTAGTTATGATTTTACTAACTACACAGTAGAGTTATGAACGTCGAACTGTTACTTGGGCCATTTTATAATATAATAAGTATGAGCCATGAGGTTGTATTTTTAATTAAATAATAATTATTATAAAATCGTGTAGTTCCTGTTTTTTCATTAATGCTCTACTACTGTACATAATGGACGAGATATTATGGTGTTCAATTTTTTAAGGAAAGACAATATGGCCGATTTTCGATGCACATTTTTAAATGTAAATGCTAATATTATATTTGCTAATGAATGTTTGAACATGTTTACATCTATGAAAAACAATACCTGCAAATATTATTTAAAATTACAAAGAAAGAAATAAAATAGCAAAATCTATACCAGTACTTTTCTATTTTTAATTTAAAAAGGTCGTAACAAGTGTATCGATGCGCAACAAAGTAACGTGTAAGTAAGTTATAAAGTGAACATTTTATTTTTTCTCTAAACAATTTCAATTTGCGACAATAGGGTATAACTTTTAATACGGGAACGTTATTAAGACGCGTGCAGGAGTTCCAAGTTTTCGTTCAAACCATAGGGTTGCTTCTCTCCACCTACTCCTATTTACTTTTAAATGCCTATAAAAGTGCAATTTCTAATATGTTTTTTTGTTTAATCAATTTTATTAAATACTATTATTGGTTTTTGATTGTCAATATCCCATTAAGTCGCATTGAAAATCCTATTAATAAATTATACAAAAATCAATTGACTTCTTCGAAATATCTTGGTGACGTTGGCTTCATCGTTAATAAATGAATATAGGTTGTATTAAATCATTGTTAATGAAAACATGCTTACCTATGCCTTCGTAGTTATTAGATATATGAATAGAAATGTTGCGATAATTTATACATTTATTTTTTTATTTTTACAAAGAGTCATTTAAAAATTCGGTAGTTACTATTATAATTATTTATAAGTATTTGCCGAGATAAAATTTGTATAGCACCAGTGGCATATTATTATGTACAGCTTTGCTCCGTACTTTACATTAATGGTATTCAGGTATTGGTAGAGCAATTTTGCAGTAGGTATAAGTAATAATTATGTGAAGATATTGCTAAAAAGCAGATATTGACGCGCTACGGATACAAGCAGCGGTCATTTTATGATGATGATTAATTCTCAAACGCTACAAAATGCCCAGAAAATTGGCGCACTCCCCTTTCATCTCCTAGAATCCATTGTAATTCATCCTCAACTTTACACATTCTTTGATCGCTTAGTTATACATAATTACGATTAGGATAACACGTTACGAAAGTCCTCATTTATGGAATCTAATATAAAAATATTCAACGTGAAAATGCTTTTGGCAACCCTATGGATGAGAATAGTGCATTCGCGTTATCGCCAGCCGACAGACCCGCCGCGTTGTGCGCCAAGGACCGAGGTGGATATTGCTAAACATTCATGTTTATCGTACGGCGTACCTAACGGCGTACCCGACAAAAGAACGGATCACCTCATTCAACTTACCAAATTGTGTGGCCATATACTTTGGTCTATTCAGACATATCAGATATTGAAAATTTTGCAAGTTTAAAATCCAATCCAAAATTGCTAAACACACCAGTGTCCACTTAGAAAGAAGGACAATATTCTTTCTGTTTTCAAGTGTTATTTCAGTAAAATCAGGTGGATGCGACCAGGCAGGAAGGACCTTTATGTCATGTAGCACCAACGAGTATATTCATATTTACAAGAAGATACAATGTCACATAATAATTTCAGGTATTATTCGTTGCTCTTACATTTATAATATTTGTAAGTTAAACTTTAATTATAAGAAAAGAAGAAGGATTTATACACTCATGTTAAGTTAATAAACCATGTTAAAAAAAAAAGAAATAAATAGCTTATAATAATTAAGATTCGATGTTACTAAAGTAACCAAATTAAAAAACTAAACTACTATCAAAATACAAAAGAAACAAAAGTTATATTACACTTACATAATTGTTAATAAAAAAATAACAAAAATTGTCACATTTATAATATTTGTAAGTTAAACTTTGATTATAAGCAAAGAAGAAATATTTATACGCTCATGTTAAGTTAATAAACCATGTTAAAAAAGAGAAATAAAGTGCTTGTAATAATTAAGATTCGATTTCGCGTCGATTCTTTATCACGCAATTGATTTAATATGCTTTGTGCTCCGTTGAATATGAAAGGTCCTTAATTAAAAGGATTTTGATGAGCACGATCGATGGGGAGATAATACTTTTGTACTCCGGTTTTGCTCGTACAATAAAAGCTGTTACATTGTAATGTGCTATACAATGGTGACCATTCTGTTGTGTATGTGTAGACTAATACTCGTTATTCACTTTTTATTAGTGTCGGATCTAGGCGGAAATTGATTTGGCTTGTCGGTTTCTTTGGAGAATGGTCTAGCTTGCTTAAGCTTTTTAATTTTTTTGCATTCATCTGGTTTTCAGACCGTAACCTTTGATACGATAAATATATATATGTTAAAGCCTGTGTCGATCACAATTTTGTCCACTAAAACATTTTAATTTTCGAATCCATTATAATGGACAATAAATTTATAAGATTAAGTCGTGTAATTATATAAATATTCCGTTGACTACTGCAGATTATAACATCGTGCGAGTGCCCTTGTCCAGCTTAGACTGGACTGGAAGTGTTTTATTAATATTTACATATTTTATACTTAAAGTACTTCGGGTAAGCGATGGAGCCTAACTCTGTCCTAAGTAAATATCGTAACGATGCGTGGCTTTTATACATCCTTAATATCTATAGTTATATTTTAAGAGGAGTTGTTCTGCAAAATTATAGTCGACTTGGACCACCGTGATCAGAGATTTAATTCATACATATTTTTATTCGTTTCTTATTTCTACAGGCTTTGTGCTTATAAATAGTTTTTTTTTAATTTGCTCGCTTGATCGGCGATTTAAAGTTTTTATTCATTTTTATGTCTATCTAATTAGCAAACGGATAATGATATTATAAATGCCTACTTGTTCTAGTCTACGGGGCCCTCCTTTCGTAATATTTTAATTTTGATAATTATGAGAACAACTCATAATTATCAATAGGTATACGAAAGTTCAACGAATTTGCTACCTTTTGTGTAGCCAGTGAAAACTTTCATATATCGAGGAGGGATGACTTCTGGACGGGGAGGAAGAAGGTAATATTCTGGATAGGCATATTTCTGAATAGATTTACCCTTCATTATTAGTTTTTTCTTATCCTCCCTCTCAATACAAACAAACTTTCATGATAATTTCAGAAGCATTCACTACACGTAATTAACAGAACAATTGAATCGCTAATTGATTGAGATACAATCATACGAGCTAATCAAGAATGATGAATGTTTCATTGTGTTTGATATTATCAACGGGAGGCAGGTTTAAATATTTTAAGCATAGCTCGTAATTAAATTTCGCCAACGGCTTGCGGCTCACTTCATTACAATTGCTTTGTTCTTGTTGCCTTAAACGAGCTTCACTCTTAATGACTCAATTTTGGCGTCGTGTTTTGGTAATTATAGAGATTGTTCAAATGCTTTAATTCGTTTGTAAATGAGAGTTCGTAAGGGGTTTTTGTGGCGGTGAGTCGAGGAAGTGCCTCGGTATTCGATGCTTGCTTTGGCCCAAACGAAAACGTACGGTGTTGAATTTTCAAAAGCGTTTATCTATCCATATATATTTGCTGACTTCGCTCGCGTCCGTAATTTTTTTTAAATATAAAGTATCATTCGTATAATACTCTTACCTTTCTTATACGTCTAAAAATGTCTACAGTGTTGCACGATGATCGCTTGAGTAGTTCACCCGTATAAGTTTCAGTCCTATAGAAATATTGAGATGAAAAATACATGATATCCGATATGCACACAAAATTTCATGAGAATCGGTCGAGCCGTATCGGAGGAGTATCGTGGTGACACGAGAGTTTTATATGTATAGAGAAGAAGATTAGGGATGTCAAATTATGAGAAAATGTAAATAAAACACATGATTTAGAAAACTATACTTTTATTTCGAATTAAAAGGGGATGACGTCAGGTCGTAAAATCTATGTCTGCCGAATCTCATCTAGTATCACCTGGTTTGCTGGTATGTTGCCATCACGCTTGGAATTCTCTGAAAGCGAACGCACACTGCGTCTTTACGAGGGTCATCAATTCACACCAGACTATTGTTTAGATTAACTAAGATCTTTCTAATAGTGATTACGAGAAATAGACTAGAGTATATTTGTGGGAAGTATCTGATACATACATCTAAAAGTAGACGTTAGGCAGACTCGTTTGCTCAAGCAAGGATGATGGTTTTATTTCTCATATTTATAATGAAATTTGGAAACGCACAGTTATTATGCAGATCTAGAAAATCTTATAAATAAGATTACTTTCTAAAGGCCTTAATTAAGAAAAAAATAATTTTACTGAATTTTTTAGGTATAAGTGACACAAATTATTTTACAACTTAAAGCCTACTTCAAAATTAAGTGTAATAATTGTATTCAGTTAGGAGGTAGGTATTTAATGTAAGATAGGCCCAACTCACCCCATGCACCTAATAAAAAAAATGGTGTGTCGGCCAACACTTGTTTTCAGAATACTCAAAAGTGATTTTGAAATAAAAGATGAAAAGCGTGAAAAAAAAATCGACGCAAGCGCGGTGAAGCGTTGCGCATGTGTTAGGTTTGATTCCATTCCGACGATTTAAAGCTTATGATATGTTTTATACCACGCTCCTTTAATTCATTTCCTCGGGAGTAGCTCCCGAAAGATAAATATCAATAGAATATAATCCCTCGCGTACTCGAACTTCAAAAATAGTGTTGCTCCCGAGGTGAACACTCTAATTTTCATCGCCCTCTATGAGAAAATGAGTACTGCAACTAATCATTTTAGTAAGAGGTAGTGCCACACTGCATGCTTGCATGCAGCCGAATTGGGCCGGCACGACCAAGGAGGTACCTTTCGCTTACACGAGACTGGCGTAAAAAGACAGCTGTGCTGTCGCGTTTCGTGCGGTGTGTAAGTAGCCGGTGGCCCATGGAGGTGGGAGGAGAAAGGAGGTCAGCGCATTTGTGTAGAGGCTGTCTTCTATGCAGATGTCTATGGGCGTCGGTAGTCATGACAATGGCTCCGACTGCTCGTTTGCCCCCCCTATACCATAAAAAAAAATCATTTTCCTCGTTTTTTTTTAATTTCGCCAACGAAGACATACTCGTAGGTATTATTTTGCCATAAAGCCAGCAATTTGTTCATACAATGTTCGAAATGGTGTGGCTACACGGGTGTCATGGCCTCATGACATCAAGTTCACCTTGACGTCATGACTCCATGACACCCGTGTGGCCGGAGAGTACTCGTAATTAATTTCTTATCTGGTCATTGGGTCATTTTGACACACGATTATATCCACGTTCCAAATTCTAATCACTTTCCGTTCCTAGGGATCAAAGAGCTATTTTGCTCCCTGTTTACGAGGATCTAACTGCCTCTTTTCGAATAGATGTGACAAAAAAGTTATTTTCATAGTAGATATTATTATGTGGTGTTCCTTGAGTTTGGTATAGAATCAGATATACTACCGCATTTGCAATGTGTGACAGTATAGCCTGGTGTATTAAGGGCCTAAAGTTAGTCGGACCCAATTAATATTCTGGGTGGTGAGTGAGCTTGCCATTTTTGTATTCCATCATCCGCAATGTAGCAATTTTATTTATTCAACGAATTCTTTAAGTCGGTTCCACACGTGCATTACTGTTTGTATGTGTCATGTAAGTGTGTTTGCAGTTATCTTATTGTTATTAAAACGGTTATACTCTCGAATATCCCGTTTGTCATTGTCCTATTAATTAAAAATCTAAACAATACGAGTCGTATTTGTACGTTGACGTGTAAGTGTTTATAGATAATGTAAGAACTTGAACAACTTGAACTTGTTATACAATTTTTTGTTAAATGTTTTTTTTTTCTATATTTTTTCAAATGCATCCTTTATATAGACGCGATTCAACGCAATTTTTTTATCTATCAGACGGATTTTTTATATTTACACTCGGCGATCTTACGTAGTATTTGCATTTTCTTTCTCGGCTACATCTAGGGTTGCCGCCTATTTCTCTTGCAAATAAAGTACCTACCTGCATAGGCTACAAATGTCAATAAAATAAAAATTATGTATCTAATAATTTTCCAATAAAGTACATTTTGTTTTGTCCTTACTACGACATAATTTTAATTAGGAAAAAAAATATTGGAGAGAAGGTAGTAGTAGGTAGTACTTACTTTATTTCACTTTTCACAAGTATTATCTCACTGATCATCAGTGCTACAGCCTATTTATTTCAATATGCAAAACTTAGGGTTTCGATGGCAAGCTTACGGACTACATTTGTAAAACGACATAAATTTTTGATTGTGCAATTCAAAGAATTTCCGCGTACTTTAGTGTTCTCATAAAGTATAGAGTACATATGTTTGAAATAACATACAATACTTTATTATTAAGTACTGATGGCAACCCTAGCTACATCTGCTACGTCGTCGTTGCAACGAACATCCATATGAATACGTTGGCGTGCAGTGGTTTCATAAACTTTACTTTTAGTAAAAATACAGAAAATAAAACAAATGGTCAGGTGGAGGGTCCAAACCATCATAAACTTAAGGAACTATTCGGTAGATATAGGTAGTCCTAATATTAGACAAGATGAGAGGCAATCAGTAGATTTACCCGTCTCTTCTCTTTCCAATTGAAGATCCGCTAAACGATACCTTGATGTTATGTAATTTGCTCTGACTTTCCAAGCTATAAATGAAAAGACATGTTAAATAGATTTAATAACATAAAAACATTTATAACGTTGTATTCTTACATAAGCGCGTGTAGTCCCGCCTTTACAGTGTAGCCAAATCGTAAAAACATTTTTAGATGGAACGTCAACAAAACAATGCACCGACGACAACTGATTGAATTACATTAAACACTTTGCACCCATTACCATTGTGGAGTGAGGACGGCATTCCGGCGCGGTTCCACGCAGCCCGAGATATTTATTTAATGTGTTTAGTCCCCAGATTTACCTCTGTCACATAATTTAGTAATTTTATTTGTTACGGTCATACCGTTTATTTTAGACTAGCAAGGAGTCTTTTCACATTGACCGTTATGTCGTATGTCAACTGTTTTAGTGGTCGCGGTTGGAGTCCTAGCCTCGAAGACGTGCTTTATTATCATCGTGGTCTGGGAAAGTAAGCTTAAGAATATTAAGCTATGTTTGTCTCTTTTTTCTATTTCTGTTTATCTCTCTCTCTTCCAGCCACATGCTTATTTTTTCGATGTTTCTTGAGTCAGTTAACTTTCACACACCCTGAGCTTATTCTCCCAAATTCTTCACTTGCGATAAAAGCTCTCTGTGCTTTGTTTTTGCCTGGAGGTACGTTTTTGCTGTGTTACCGATCGTGGGTAGGATCCGATGGATGCATGGGACTGGCGCATGACGGGATTTGGTTCACCTGATAACCGTTGGGGTTTTAAGCCTGCGAGTTCCATCAGCCGCTTGTACTGAGGTACCCCTGATCGCCCTTTCTATATACTCGTACCATTTTAGCATACATCTCCCTTTCTTAGAATCTTTCACAGCGTCTTTTTATCATCACACTCTGACTGATGGCAACAAAACAATAACCGGCCAAGTGCGAGTTGGATTCGCACACCGAGGGTCCCGTAGGTACCAACGAAAGGAATAGGTGTCATCGATTTTTTTACCAGAATATAAAATAACTTGGGTTTTCATAGCGTTTGTATGAACGACAAAGTTGTATTTGCGTTTTTTTGAAAATGTATTATTTCTCAAAAACTAATAATGATATCTCACTCAAACCAATTTTCGTTGCAAGTTTTCATCGAGATCTACGGCATATATATGTTTTAGATTTTTCACTTTCTTATTTTAAAAGAGATTTTGAGGAAAAATATTTTTAGATTCAGTTATGTATGGAGTGCCCCCTCTTTATTTTTTAATTTATTCATTTTTATTCAAAAATCAAATAGCGGTTCACAGAATACATCAACCTACAAAGTTTAAACTACGTAAGCATAATAGTTTCGGAAAAATGGCTAATAATAAAATAATGACTGTGAGATACGGACGGACGGACAGACAGATAAACAGACAGACAGACATGACGAATCTATAAGAGTTCAATTTTTTGCCATTTGGCTACGGTGGCTGAATATAAGCCAACTTTAAAGGATTGTATCGCGGTTTATTTAATTATTTTACAAGCTCGACGTTTCGGAAGCTTTACAGCAACCACGGTCACGGGTGGACTGAGATGACAGATGTTCTTTTGTCTCTCTCATCCCAGTCATCACCATTACTGATGCTTTTATTAGAAGCTATTGTTGGCGCCTTGACATAAGACGTAAGCCATTGCTGCATTGTATTGTATCAGGCCGGTCCCTCTCACGCTCACATGACCCCGCGACTGATGCGGTTGGTCCAGGCCCATTACTGGATATGCGGGTATTTTCATTACTAATGATGTGGTCGTTGATAAGCAATAAAACACATTTGATAACCACAACTACACATTGTTCATGTTAACAGCAGTTAGTAGTGTATTTGGCATAGTTTTTTTTTTGGCAGCTGTCATTTTATGCCGGTATCATGTAAGCAGGAACTATCTTCCCGTGCCTAAATCGGCTACATGCATGCATGCATTGCACTACCTCTTACTGATGTCAATAGTCTATATTATATTATGTATAAGTGTTATAATGTAACTGTGTCGCATCATTATAAATCGGATCAAGACGTCAACGACCAATCAAAAGCAAACTGTTGTTTAATGATCGTCGGAGATATTTATTCATGCAAAAAATTTACATCAACTTATTTTGCCGGTTATTGTGATGAAATAATGAAATGTCAAGAGGCCACGCCCCCTCGCGGGAGACGCACGATGCGTACAAGGAATACCCCATAACTCTGTCCTCCTTTATAATTTGCGTCTCTTTATTAGCCAATGACACGTCTCTGTTCGTACGCTTTTTATTTTGAATACTTTATAAGGTATGTTAAATAATGGTGTAATTTAATTGGGGTACATGATCTTATTCTGGTATTATACTTTTTTAAAGGCAATTGGCCGTAGGACTTTAGGACTTCGATATCATGAATCATTGAGGCATCAATAAAATTCACTTTTTGAATCACGGTAATACGGTGTGATAATGATATGAAACTTTGAAATCATTATAAAAATTATTATCTGTGACAAATGTGGGCAAATCTCAATAAACACTAAACAATCGTAAGTGTTTGCATGCGAATAGAAGAGGCCGTGCGGTCTGCTGGACCACAAAATATTACGAAATATAAATTATGCGGTTGTTGTACCAGGTGGTTTTAGTTTTCATTGGATATATTTCGAACTTTCATATAAGTTTCCTTTTATGGTATAGACGTGGATATAATTTAGTACGATTTTATTATTATAAATAAATATGTAACCACATAATATTTAGTGTAGGTATAATTTCCAGGCTACACAACAAAAATCATATTAATCAGAGCAATAGTTTAGCCACATGAATTTCGCCCGGCCTCCCTTATACCGCCGGGGTCATTCACCCGGTGCGAGGTGTAGCCGCCCGGTACAAAGCTTGATTACATTTTTTCGCTATTTAACTTGTTTAAAAAACTTTGCGACAACGTAAACTTTTTTTAAATAGTTTCGGAGGTTGGCACTTAAAGTATATGAGGTTTAACTTAATGCCTCTCGCTTTTGTCAACCTTGTATAAAAGAGTTATCGTTTCATTTAACGAATATTATGGAAAATCTACGAATACAATAAAAAGACAATATTATCGAAGTACCTACCTAATGTGATTCTATCTTTCACTATTTATCAATCTTGTATCTAATTAATAAAAACGCATTTAAACATTTCGATCTTCTGGCGATCACACGTATTTCTAATACTAGTGATGGGCCGAAGATCGAAATTTGATCTAAGTGAAACTTTTTGTCGTTAAAACTAAATATAAATGTTATATCATTGTAACTACGGTACTCAAATTGTGTAGAATTTTAACACACAAAAAAAAACTGCAAAGGACACATAGAAACTTCATCAATAATAATTATTATGTGTTAGTGTCAAATGCATAATAGTGCATGTAATTGTGTAATTTATTGATTTAATGTAATTTATAAGCATTATTATTAAAAAATATTGGCATTCTGCACTTCTCGTACACATAAACTATGAGTGGATCTAATTTCATACTCCGTCTGCGCAATTTTTGTAACAGAGATCCATAGTTTTTGCTACACATCTTAATATATAGATTCTGTGAATTAATGAATTAATATTCAATTAGAAGAGATCCCATATCCATCTTACAAAATTCCACAGATAGTATAGGAGTTCAAACCAACTGGGTACTCAGTACCTATATGGAATCATGTACACAACAAAATGAGTTTTAATTTCAAGATGTAACATTAAGAACTTGCGGCCTCACACGCCACGTGCGACTGTTGGTGTTCGACGCGAGGGAGCTTGCAGCGAAAGGTTAAGGTGATATTACAGTCACCAGGCTCTTAGGAAATATCAGGACACACCCAGGACGCTAAGAATATTGTGGAGATGTGATGGTTGTGTGGGTACTTTATTAGATCATTAGTAATTATAAATAAATAAAAATATTGTATGTGTTGAAAAACCGGCTGGAAGGAGGGGCAGTAGTGGCGTATTGGTGAAAAAGCACAGCGACAAATAAGAAACAGCATCGGGTAATACCATTGTACAATAAGAATTGATTAATTCTTATTCGATAATACAGAAAAAAAGAGAACACATCGCGAGAAGATTTTTCTACTAGGTATACTGACTTTACTCCTTGTAAACGAGCAGTTGGAGATCGGTGACTATCAACATAATGCACGCATAATGCATAATATGTACATTGTACATGTTTTATCACGACGTGTTGTCCTCCGCCTTTCCCTCCAATGGGGCAATCGCAAAGCTGTCACTTTGAAGTGGTATTGTATGTTCTGGAGGTAATTCCCTGGTCGAGACGGACCGATTCAGCAATGGCACTACTTATTATACCAAAAATATGACTACTTTTGAATTTAATTTCAAGTCTTTTTAAATTTTATTGAAATAAAACGTTCTTCTGATAACAATGATGATGCTAAGAAATAAATATTGATTAAAAACTCCTTCCGTAGTGCCTTTAAAATCACCCAGTAACATCGGCCGGATCAGCCGGGACTGTCCGAGTGCACACCGAACGTGTATCCACCGTGGATGGGAGTGCTGCACAATATTTATAGGAAAAACAACAATCGTGAAGAGTTATGAGTGTCGACACGGGCCGTGCGCGAGCTAATTCCTATTTTAGTAACACTCGTACTTACACTCGCATATTGGTTTACACTTTTCATTACATTTGTCCATAAATGTCGCGAGACCCCCTATAACATGCCCGGTGCAAACAAAAAAAACCGGCCAAGTGCGAGTCGGACTCGCACACCGAGGGTTCCGTACGAACGAAAGGCATAGGGCAATATTTTTTACCATATAAAAACAACTTGGTTTTGTATTATTTGTCAAAATCTAATAATGATATCTCGCTCAAACCAATTTTCGTTGATAGTTTTCAATGAGCTTTACAGTCTATTTTAAAAGTTATAGGTGGGGGGGGGAGGCACTCATTTTTCCACTTTGGAAGCGTCTATCTTTCAAACAATGGATTTTTACGAAAAATGGTAATGTCATTTTTGAAGACCTATTCATAGACGTCCCTCACATATAGGCTGGATGAAAAAAAACATAATTGAATTCAGTTCTATGTATGGAGTGCCTCCAAATTATTTTTTAATTTATTCTGACTTCATCAACTTATAAAGCTTAGGTACTACTGTGACATAAGGACGGACGGACGGACAGACATGACATGACAAATCTGTAAGGGTTTCGTTTTTTGCCATTTGGTTACGGAACCCTAAAAATTGCAATAGCATTTAATAAGAGGTGCCTCGCTGCATGCGTGTAGCTAAATTTGGCCGGCACGACCTGTCGCTTTCGCGATACCGGTATTTCGCGATAAAGCAAGCATCTGTTTCGTGCGGTGTGTAAGTAGCCGGTGGCCCACGGGGGGAGGAGGATGGAGGACAACGCTTCTGTATAACGTTTATGCTTAAGTCTATGCGTGTCGGTAGCCATGAAAATGGCTCGATTGCTCGTTAATGTATGTTATATGTTATAAAAAAACCCTACACTATAAAATCTTTATTCTATTAAAAAAAACATTCGAAAGCATCCTCCTGGCCAAAATAATAATAGTATAACCTATTAATCGCAATATCCCGGTTTGCCTCCTCCCAGACTAGCTGGGAAAGAAGGGGGGGTCTGCACCCCCATCGACCACAAATACAGAGGCTTGAGCTACCTTAGGGCACTCGCCTCTCATACAGATGAAGCTGCACTGGGCCTTCAGCCTGTTAGCGTAGTTCAATCTAAAAAAAATAATAATAATTCGAAAGCACAAGTGTGCATTGTGCATTACTATGCGCATCTATAATTAATCTATGTAACTAAATATACGTGAAGAAACAAATCCCCATCCCAATTTCAAAGAACTGCGCGAAGGCATTGGAAATCTGGTACGGGTAGTTGTAGATTATATTATTATAGTGAATATGTGCAGAACGCTAATAAGTGTATTCTTTATTTAAATAAAACTATACACATTACACGCGCACAGACCTTAAATTCATGTCTGTAATATACATATTAATTACATTTAAATATTATTTTTTAAAATTTATTATTTTAATTTAGATTTTATTGCCAAATAGGTTTGACTTTAAGTAATTAAGTCGAATCTTTTTAGCAATAAAATTTCTCTGTCTACGCTTTTTGGCAATAAAATCTAAATGACATACATCATAATCTGTTTAAAATTGTCAATATGAAACAAAATATAAATAGACTAGAATCCTACTTAGTCAAACTTCGAAGTCGTATATTTTGAGACCGAATTTTATCCTCTCGGCGACAAGCAAATATTGATTATACAAATATTTGTAAACATGACTCTTGATTTATTAACCACACGGTTACAAGTAAACCATCAGCTTTTGAAAACCTTTTGTACAGTAAAATTGTCTGACCACATAATAATTACAATTTAATTGTATGTTTCGCTGTACCGTAAGCTGCTGGCAACTTTCATCAGCATTTCTAAGAGGTCGCAACAACAACTTCATAATGTTAGCACATTCAATTTTAATGAAGCACGTAGGGAGAAAACGAGTGGGATTATTTGAGCAGCCGTCGAAAATATTTTAAATATTTGTATAAATTATTTAAATACAAAGTTTTTAATATTGGAAATCTTGTCGTATAAAATGTGAGCTAAAATAAAACAAAATCTTATCACTACACAGTATGAAACAAGGTCGCTTTCCACTGTCTGTGTGTCTGTTTGCTTAGGTCTTTAAAATTATGCAACAGATTTTGATGGGGTTTTTTTAAATAGATAGAGTGATTCAAGAGGAAGGTTTATATGTATAATAACTTCATTTTTAAGTCCGAAATCCACGCGGGCGAAGCTGCGTGCGGAAGCTAGTTACATTATAAATTAATATAGTATGAGGTAGGGAGCATTGTAGCCAAATTCACGTGACACCACCGCAAAGTGATAGGATGCTTACATAGAGAAACAGGTTACCGATACCGACAATACCTGTACGGGTCGTTACCGGTAATATTGCAATGTTCTCAATAACATTGCAATATTACCGGTACGATAACATTGCAACGTTATCGATAGCATTGCAATATTACCAGTACGATAACATTGTAATGTTACCGGTGGCATTGCAATATTACGTATCGTGCTGTTTACGAGTTTCCGGCGTTTCCAGAGAAGAAGGACCTATATGTATATCCGCTTGCGATTGTGAAGATGTCTATGGTTGTAGTTCATATAAACACTAAAATTAATTAGTTGGAATGAATTGTTTTGCATTTTAAATGCCTGCAAAAAATCTGTAATGCAGATGTAGGTTATATTTAGGTGCATCACTAGACTTTGTTGTATGGTCTAACGGTAGAACCGAAATGAGTGCTTGTTGGATAAGTGGCGTTTTCATCCGACTTGCAATGTGCTATCGGTGTCACTTTATCACATTTTCATTTCAGTGTACATCGTATCCAAGTCTCTAACGTAAGTGCTTACTTTTCTGTCAATGCAATTATTTAATTTAAACATATTTTTATTTAAGCAGGTCGCTACCATCCAAAATGAAAACCATCATAATGTGATTTAAAATCGATTTGTCAACAACTGAATTATCTGAAAACTAATTTTTGTTTGCGTTCTAAATTATTTAATTTTTCACTACCTTCTAATAAGACTAAAATAACTAAAACTCCAAAAAAAAAATCAAATGTCATATTGGATTGTTGTTAAGCTAGTGGTTATGTAAAATGAAAACTTGCTGGCCATGATAATAATAGTTTAATTAGCTATTATAAACATTCTTATATCGGGATGCATCTCTTCCATCAGTGGCAAAGTGGTGGCCCCCTTTTCGACCCCATACCTAGTTACATAGCCTGACGAGCGTTCATAGCAATCCGATGAAGCTCCGGGCTTCCCTTCACTTCCTGAGCGTAAATTGAGATCCGAAAAAAAAGTAAAATGAAAGACAATAATAAAAGTTAAGAAAATACAACAAAAACTTTAGTATTTTCTTAACTGTTACGCGACATTACTGCTTCTGGCACCGGTAGCTTCCTATAATGTATACACTAGAGATATTTAAAATTCAAAAATTCTTTAGTCATAAAAAATTGAAGGAATAAGTTAAACCACGACATATAAGGCGGAGCGGCAGTATTGTCGATACAAAAGAATAATTTAATATAACACATAGCGTAGAGAGAGATGTTTGAATATTTATATGTCATGAATATCAAATATAAAATTCGCCGCATTTTTTTATAGTAGGTAGTTCGTTTGATGTTGATTAGGCTCTGTTATGAGCTTCTAGCTTTGAATTATGTTGTGAAAATTTTCAACGCTATTTTTTTCTATAGTATAGAGCAGAGGTCAGCAGCCCGTGGCTCCCGGGCCGCATGCGGAGCGCCGACGCGACGCGACGTCTTCCTTGCGGCCCGTGAAATTAGTTACAAATATCAAAACTATACGTATATATTAATATTATGCGTATATTGAGCTTCTAGGGTAAATATCACAAGTGTGACCCAGTTTTACTTTATTTTGCCACTTTGTGGCCCTTGCCTGCCAAAAGGTTATATGGTAAGTATATAGGAATCGTGTTGTAGGAACCTTTTAGTTGCTATTGATGCCTGTACGGCATTCAGCATATCCTAAACATTTTTTTGCTATTTTTAATGTTTCTTCACATACCAAGGTTATTAGATAATATAGACTAAGCTGGCTAACGTAATATCTACAGATGAGTCTACAAGGGCAGAATATATAAATGTTAAATATTTTGCCACACTAAGAAACTACAGCGCTAAAGAAATTAAAATAAGTAATAACGCTCCACTTTTATAATACCAATGCTGTAACATTATTTACTTTACCATTGCCTATTTCTATTTTTTTTTAAAGGTTTTAATTAAACATTCTGGTCCATAAGAGCCGTTTTATAATTTGCCATAATAGGAACCTACATAACTAACGAATTTGAAATTAAAAACATTAGGATTCTGAAACTTAAGGCGGACATTGCAAAACTAAAGAAACAATTAAAAAGAGCATTTAATTATACATTGTTGTCTATGGGTAAAAACGCATAACAATTTGCCATACAAGGAACCTGCAACACTGCTAGGTTAATTTATGTTAATCATTCATACCTTTGTTATTAACCGAGTGTTGCCACAAGTAACGTTAATAATAAACTTGAAGTATTCCAACATGCATAACACATTTTAACAGTTTTATAACAGATGTTTATATAGGTATTATAATTTTTATGTAAGTCCACTTGCATTTCAATGTAGTAACAATAACTAATTATCATTTTAATCTACGACACTAGAGCTCTTCAATATTCATATATCAGTCTGTTATGTTTCATCACTCTGTATTATAATACAATTTATGCGGGCTATATTTTACGGGAAAAAATAAATATATTTTTTACCACATCCATTCCTTATTTGTGATTAAAAGTACAATTAGGTATACGTGAGTATTTTGCGGCATAGCGCAAAATATTTGCTTTGGTACACTCATTTTACGAATACGGTTTAAAGATCTACCGCCTAAATATGATCCTACGAGCTAAAATGTTCACCCTCTCCATTCAGTTGCGTAATACATTGTATACGATGTATGCATACATTTACTGTGTCTGTCTGTCCATTGACAGGTGGGGGAACAATGACGCGCCAATTGTTTTGGCTGCACGCACCGGAATGCACTTACATTTTATTGAGCTCTGTGTCAAAGGTTTTTATGTGCACCTCCACGGAATAAAAATACATCTGCTTTTATATGTATATCTAGTGGTTTTTTGAAGTGAAACTTTTTAGCAGCGATGGGTAGGAAAAATGTATGCTTTCGCGTCAGAGAACATAGCACCACTTTCCTCTGCTACGTATAGTTTTAAGTTGTCACTTATATCGGCAGTCTCTATGACTGCTTGTTTTTTCATAGCATAGTCGACCAATCTCTGAACTGGAAACTGCGCCGACACGTATTCGATCATCTGAAAGGCTCATGGCTATTGTTCTTATTCATCCTATCACTCCTGATGGGCTACCGGCTACTCATAAAACGCATAGCATAGGAGACAAACGAGCAGTTGGGTCACCTGATGTAAAGTGATCACCAACGCCCACAGACATACGTAAAGGGCTAACAGATGCATTGCCGACCTTTGAGGAAAGAATAAGCTCTTTTCTTGAAGATCCAATTTTAAGGGCCCACCACCCGTACCTACCACCGCTCCACTTTTGTCGAGAGAATAAACAGCGGCAATCACTCATGACCCTTTGATATGATCGCAGGATGCTCGAGAGAAAAGCTAAAACTGTCTTGGGACGCACAACGAATTTAATTAGAAGAAAACAGGAGTAGGATATTATAATAACGGTTTAGTTTTTTTTTTAAATAATCATCGACATCCCAAGACATCAGCCACACTAAAGGACTAACAGATGCGTTGCTGTCCTTTCAGAGACCTCTAAAAGCCGTGACAGCATGATTCGACATTAAATATTACTAAAGTTTAAGCTCTTGTACTCTTGACCGGATCATGAATATGAATCCTTGATATATACCAAGCTTTTTAATAGCGAGCGATGATACCATGCAGACACAAACTTTTTTCTCTCCCTTGATCTCAACCTTACCTTAAACCTTTAGCTTAAATAAATGAGTTTTATCACTTAAATGAAATTATCCATTATAGCTGAAGGGCTATGCTTTGTCCTCAAGTTTTAAAACCCCATTTATATAATTTACTTTTACTTCAAAATGACCCTTTATCTATTTACACATTAGTTCTTCAAATGACAAAGTATACAAAGAACAGCACACCAGTGAAGTAAAAGCTGTCGGCTCGTAGTTACAGTACAATGGTGAAGTCCATCAAAGCCTGGACGCGGTCGGGCGGGATGTCTACACCTTTTACAAACAAATCAAACGCCTGGAATTATTTGACATGTTGGACAAATATTGGTCCAATTTTCTTGTTATCCGTAACATGGAATATTATACTTTGTTATGTTGAATTAGAATGCGTTTTCTTTTGTGGCCACTCTGAAGCTCGGTGTCGTCTAGAAGCGGCGTTACAAGGTGATAAAAGCTTAGCCCATTTCAACAATTTCTCTCAGTTATCTTCAATTTTTTAGTGTTAATTATTTAATGGATATACAGAATTATTTACAAATAAGCATCCGTAATAAACGACGGTGCTGTTGGAGATTAGAGAAAGTAAGTAATATGACTTGGATAGAAACCATGTTACAGGTTTACGTTTTTTTAAGATTATCGAAGACATTACGTTCATTAGATTTGATAAAGCACAAATCCTCTCTAAAGAACACTGATACATTTCAATGATACTCGAACCTATTTAAAGTAAAAAAGAATCATATTTCAATTGGGAAGAAAGGTTAGGCTTGGGAACGGAAAGTGATAAACGTAATCAAATCAAAAATTAAACGTATCACCCTATAAGCTACAGGACACATTAAATACTTTTTGCATGAATATGAACCATCAATATAATAATTAAGTATTGTAAATCTTTGGGTACTAAATAAAGTCATCAGGACATTGCATCGTGTCAGTGCAGCCGTGTCATGACTCATGATTGCTGTAAAGCAGGGTTTCTCAACCAGTGGGGCGCGCACAATTGGTCCAGTTTTCAGGGGAGGCGCGACGCATTTTATATGTAGACAAGGCTCATTTAATAGATTGTATATGGAGGTATTCTATTAGGAGAGGAATGAAAAATTTCTCAGTTGTTAAGGAGGTGCGACTTCATAAAGGTTTAAAAACCCTGCTGTAAAGGATCTGAATCAGAACGTAAAATATTTTAATAAAACCCTATAAAACTATATATACTTAAGAAATTAATATTCAAAATTTAATTTTAAAAAGCTTCGAAGTTAGTAGGTTGCCAAATTACTAAACAAACTCGTCGTCACGAAGACGGCCAACTAGTATATACAGGTATAGCTAGTGCAGTAACTGTCTAGATATATCTTTCTAGATAGATACAAAATAGACAAAAACATTGAGAAAATCTCTTTATTGCGTATGCCTATACCCTTGGAAGTGGGCGAGAATTCAGCCGGTTGATATGCAGCCACAGAACTCATCAATGGCTCGAGTGCGGCTACCAGTCGTGCATCGTGCGGCACTCAGCTGTAATGACCGTCACAGCTGGCCTCTGGCCTCTCCGTCAGTTGGCGCGCGTTTAATAGAAACTCTGACGTGCATTGATTGGTGCCCTGATGATTTTGTAATTACTGTTTTAATAGCATAAAGGTGTGTGTCGACGTGCGCATCTTATTACACTTTGCTCGTTCAGAAACGATTGAAAGTGTCTGGTGAAAAAATACGTGAAAAGGCGATCAATCTTGTTTTTTTTATGGTATAGGGGCTTCAACGAGCAGTCTGAGCCATATTCATGACTACCGACGCCCATAGACATCCGCATAGAGGCACAGATGCACTGCCCTCCTATCTCCTCCCACCTCAATGGGCCACCGGCTACTTACACACCGCACCAAACGACAGCACAACTGTCAGTTTTCGCCGATCTCGTGTAAGCGAGAGGTATCTCCCCGTGTCGGCCTAAGTCGGCTGCATGTTTGCACGCAACGTGGCGCTACCTCTTACATGGCGTACATATACATACATACGTACATACTCTAGCCGCTAGCGTAGAGCTGCGTATCCACTATGCGCTCCAAGAAAGCGAACATTGGCGCGCGTTCCAAGAGCGCGAAATAGATACCATTTTGGAACGCGCGCCATTGTGTTCGTTGGAGCGCCCGAACGTGGAGCGGTCCGTTCCGTCGGGTGTCGGTTTTTTACCACGCATCAATCGTGGCGCGCGCGCCAATTGAGACGGATATTTTGTATTTTTTTGCGTTTGTTGCGCTTCCATTATGGATAATCAAAGGTGCCGTAAATTAACGAACCGAACACTGGAACAGTTGCCACGCGCGCCATGCGCGCTTAGTTGATATCAATCGAATATTTGGAGCACGTTATGCGGAACGCACTCTTGGCGCGGGTGTTCATGGCACGCGCGCCAGAAGAACAGATCCTACGTTGCTTATGTCACTTGAACAACATTCGATTCAGAATGTGAGTAAAACAACTGGAGGTTACTTACTTGTGAGACACAGATTTGAAGCTACGGATCTTTGTAAGCTGATAGAGCTGAATTATTAAAATAAGCTCTACTTAAAATTAACATGAGATTCCTGTAGAAATTTTTGAGACAATTTTTAGTAGGCATTGTTGATAATATCTTTGTAAAATATTTTTGTTATATTAAATATACCTATATTATACATAGGTATATAAACATTAATAACCAGAACAGAATCAGGAAACTACGACCTTAGGCGAAGCGTTTACGCCCTTTTTTTTTTTTTTTTTTTTTT
>LUGF01021960.1:26104-57265 GCA_001625245.1 Calycopis cecrops | reverse complement strand
TATAAAAGGCTAAGCCATTTTCATACGGTAAGGAAGTCTGGAAAAAAAATACGTTTTTCTTACAGTTTTAGACACGTACTAACTCCAGGCCACGGGTTATCCATTATTTACGACAGACCCTGTATACATACATACGTACATACTGAAGTCGCTAGCGTAAGAACAGATCCTACGTTGCTTATGTCACTTGAACAACATAGAGTAAACCAACTGGAGTAACTTACTTATGAGACACAAATTTGAAGCTACGAATAAGTAAGCTAATGGAGCTGAGTTATTAAAATGAACTCTACTTAAAATTAACATGAGATTCCTGTAGGAATTTTTGAGACAATTTTTAAAAGGTATTGTTGGTAATTTCTTTGTAAAATATTTTTGTTATAAGTATTAAATATACCTATAAATAAGTGATAAACGTAATCGAATCAAAAATTAAACGTACCACATTAAAAGCTACAGGATACAATAAATACTTTTTGCATGAATATGAACAATCAAAATAATTACTACGTATTCTACATACAATATATAACTACGTATACATTATACGTAGTTATATAAACATTAATAACTAGAACAGAACCAGGAATCTACGACCTTAGGCGAAGCGTTTACGCCCTGGCCAAAACCAGTTACCACCTTTTTTATATCTTAAGGGCGATACAAGCAATCGGAGATATTAAATGACTACCGAGACGCTTTAACGTCCCCAAGGTTGTGATGCGTTGGTACAGCTTGTAGCTGAACCAAGCTGCAATGGAGCTACCTCTTTCAGAAAACTCCAATCATTCCGGATAAAAAAATATTGATGGTGACTGACAATGTACATCCACCTTTACCTCACATACGAGGAGAAAACGAAATAGAATTGTAATTATTGTGTGAGTAATAGTGGAGAGCAATCTAGTGTCAGGTGATCATACGTGGTAATAACTAAACGACGCGACGCGACGGGGCGACGGTTGTGTGTTGTGTAGGACTCAAGTTTGTTTAGTCGTCAAATACTCGGTCGTCCGGGAAGTTATTGTGAATCCCGCGGAGAATATTATGTTAATTTAAAAGTTTGTACATTTTTCGGTCGATTTATTTATGTCCTTATTATTATTTTATATAGTATAAGGGGGCTAACGAGCAGTTGGAGCCATTTTCATGACTACCGGTGCACATATACATCCGCATAAAGTTTATACAGATGAGTTGCCCTCCTCCCTTCTCCCTCTATGGGCCACCAAGTTTGTTTTGTGACTGTAGTCAGTCAGATACTCGGTCAACCGGTAAGAGGTTTGAATGAAAATATTATATTTAATTAAAAGTTTGTACATTTTTGGTCTCGAAATCATTTACTCTATTTATAATTAATTGATTACTTCTCAAAAGTAATCAATTGTATGTGTGCTCGCATTTTGTGCGGCAAGCTACCTTTAACTAGATTTAATTATATCCCTACATACTTAGAATGATGTTTTCGTTGTTTGAGGTTAACTAGAAAAATACTGAACCGCTAGGGCGAGCGTGGTGTGTAGAGTCCACAGATATTTATTATATCAAAAGGGGACCACAAAAAATATTCTAACATTATTATTAGCCTTGTAAGACCGTGTTAAGCAATAGATACTTTCCATTGTTTTATTCAATAAAAGATTGTATGTAAGTAAAGTTTAGAGTAAAGTATCTTTGAAATATGAAGTTGAGATTTGAAAAGAAGTAGGTAGGCCGGTTGTACTTGATTGAAGGAAGTTTTTTTAAGCAGCTAATAAATCAAAGCCGATATTGACGAAAAAGCAATTTTCCTATTAATGAGTAGTTATAATCTAAAGCAGAAAAAGATAATGATATTATAGCCAATGGCTGGTTTGACTCCTATATTATAAACTAGCTGCGCTCTGCGAAAATAGAAAATCATCCCATAGCATCCCATAGAAACAAATTTGCGGGATAAAGGACTATCCTATGTGTTAATCCAATCCCTCTGTGTGTGCCAAATTTCATGAGTATCGGTTCAGCAGATTTTGCGTGAGGAGTGATATATATGAAGTAACAAACAAAGAAACAAACATACATACAAACTTTTTCCTTTATAATATTAGTAGGATTAGTATATAGTATCTGTTTATTTAAAAAAAACTGTATCTATACACAATGAGCATTGTTCCGAACATTCGAAGTGAAAGTCTAAAATTATATTTATGTTAGATATGAGACAAAGTTGTCGGCGTTGTCTGCACATTTCTTAGGGCTATTTAAAATACATACGCCAGAGGTAGCGGCCGGGTCGTGACTATGCATATCTATGTGTGGTACAAAAATTACGCGTCTTCTATAATATTATATACTTCTATTTTATATTATAATAATATTAGATAATATTTATTCAATTTATTCAATTCAATGAACGGGAATACTCCCTTTTTACAATATAATAATAATTTACATTATCTTTAACATATATTTATTTATATAGAAGTATATATTTTTAAGATACGTATATGTTATTTTATAATAAATTTATCTATTATTTTCGAACTTTCTTTGTTTTTAGGGTTATACTTATGATTTTATAATATTAGTAGTATCAATTAAATGTGTACCTATTTCATTAACTTGGAAGAAATTACTGATCTCTATCTCTCTGCCCTTAAATATAGCATAATGTCAGCTTTAGTTTATATGTAGTGATGTACATTATATATAACATATAACATAATCTAGCTCCATTTGACCGTATTCACCGTAGAGCGGTTCTTGATGACCAAGTTATTTCCGATCGTCTCGATTCTCTAACATTACTGAAACATTTTGGCTCTGCATCTTCTGCCGAAGAATGTTTAGTACCGTTCGGGTTATTATGGCGTAATTGCACTTGCAAACATCCAGAAAGAAGTCTAAGATCCACTATAACCACACGACCAAGTGGTGAAATGGCAGTCAATATACAAATCCTTTCAATTTAATATTAAAGAAAATAACAATATGTTTATGTATGCGTATAATATAATCTGAAGTATACGTATATGATAAATATCATTAGAAACGATATTTCCGATCCGATGCGACTTAGAGATCTTCAAGTAAAGAGTATTCCTCTTCCTTAAAGGCCGGCAACGCGTCCGCAAGACACCTAGTTTTGCGGATGTCTATGGGCGGCAGTAGTCACTAAGCACCTGCTCGTTTACCCCCTATAACATAAAAAAAATTATCGCCAATATCTTATAACTTGCGCCTTGTTCTAGGCGGTTCTGAAATTGAGCATTACAACCATCGTACCTCCCCACCTATATTGAGGGTCCATGACCCCACTGTTGCACAAATATAATATAGCATAGCGCCATTGTATATTATACTATCAGTATCCGCTAGATTTTGTCCCCCACTCAAGTACATTCAAGTTTATAGCAACTAGTACCATCATTTAGTTATAGACTAAAACTAGTATCATACTAGTTTTAGTTAAAAATAAGCAGAAGCTTACAAAATTATAAATAAATAACATAATAATTCGGATACAACTCCGATAAAATGTTCTTCATTTCAAACAAGGACTTTCAGACAGGCATTTTTGTTATTGAGGGGCAATTGAGTAGTCGGAATCTTACTACCGACATATAAATATGCGTATACAGTAGAATATAATAATACGCATATGAGAAAGTTGCGAAATATGCATTCCCGCCTTCACTCCAACACGTTTCACTCAGGCTACTACTACTAGGTAGGTAACTGTTTCTTTCTCGTAGGTATACGAACATTTATTTTATATATATTTATGTGATTCGCTGAATTTTAATGAGATTACAACACTTATGATAAAATTCCGAAAATTATATTTATCCAAACATTTTCCTCAAAAATTATACCCGTAAATACATTCGAATTTAAGGTTCTTTATGCGTTCCGATATCTTAATGGGTTCGAAGCGGACATGTTAATCGATGAGGAAATAAAAAGTTATTGTGATATAGTTATTGTGCTACTTGTGAACAGTCCCACAATATATTCCCCGCTAAGTGAGACGGACCGGCCATTTGCACCTTCGCCTTTTTTTATTTTATTGACTCAAATCATTTGACTGCCTCGCATTACGTGCTTTAGAAATATTTTAAATCCTCTTTGAAATGCCGATAATATTTATCTGTATGTAAATGCCATATTTAGTAAGAGCAGAGCTACACTGCATGCAAGCATGCAGTGCAGCACTACACATTGCATGCTTGCATGCAGTATAACACGAGTCGGACGTAAAGTGATATCATGCGATATGTAAGTAGCCGGTGGCCCAGGTAGGTGGGAGGGGAAAGGAGGGCAGAGCATCTGTATAGACTCTATGCGGATGTCTATGGGCGTCGGTAGTCATGAAAATGGCTGCGACTGCTCATTTGCTCCCTATACTTAAAAAAAAATAATATTAATTATTTATACAAATTATATTAATAAATTAATACAAAGCTGAAGAGTTTGATTCTTTGGTATAACGCGCTAAACTCAAGAGTAATTAGATATATAAATAGAATTCTTCTAGTATGTTATGCTTACGTTCCATTTATATCTACAGAAGTACTTTTTTAAAGTAGTGTTATCTATTGAGCACAATCCAAGCAAGTTTTAGTCTACTAGTGTCACAAATTTATATACGTACCTATGTAACATTTTTGCAAGCGAAATATATAAAATTTTAATAATACTTCCCTTTTTACCTATACGTAGCTTATTAAGAAATTATCTACTTATATCACATAAGAATGTGCAATTAAAACTACGCAACAGGTATATTATTCATATGACTAAAAACTAACTACTTAAACTTCATATGACTTAAACTAACTTACTTAACAAAATACAAGGTTTTGTCCTGTCTTTTCGGTAAAATATTTCTTTTGTTTTATGTCAAAACTAAAATTTGTTTCTACTTCAAAACTTTCTTCTTCGTAAATGGATTATAAAATGCCATCAAAGTGGCAAAATGATGTAGATAATTGTGCTTCATCATCATCAGCATGATCAACCGGATGACGTCCACTGCTGGACACAGGCCTCCCCCAAGGAGCGCCAGAGGTCACGCTCAAATTGTGCTTATACTTTGATTTTATTTTTATTTTTCTATTTTAAAGTTTACATATACAAAATATTTAATCTAAAACATTAGATTTGTAAGTTTACGAATTCTTATAACTGAATATTAAGACCTAATACTATTGAAGTATTGTTGTTACATATTTAGAACTTAAATATAATTAATACTGGCGACGATGATAATTCAGCAGTTAAATGAAATTAAATCCTGACTAAGTAAAGTGTCGAAAGTTGTAAAAATTGCCGTTTTTTATTTCAATTTAAACGCAGCAATAAATGTACATTGAGATGAGATTTCTTAAGGCCACCATTAAATTTACAACACGAGATTGGTTATTACCCAGCCAATAACGTGGCCCTGTTATAATATAATGAGATCGCAATCGCCATTTTTAAATATCCCAGTTTACCATAATAACTGTATTTTAAGTTTTAACGATCCTCCTTCTTTTTAATATAATTGCAACATTGGCAAATTAAATATTGTATTTAAAAAAAATTGTAATGCTTTTATTAACTTCATAATTTAGTGGTATATTAATTTATACCTACAGTTTTCAGTTAGCAGGCTTCATATAAGATCTACTCCATAGAACAAGTAGGTACTTTGGTTATTTAGTAGATTTTTTGCCCGGGGCTTAAAAATATCATATAAGTGTTCATTTATCCAATGCAGATGGAGTAAACAAATCATCCCTATCCAATTGTTATCTATCTTCATATGTTGACCTTCTTACTGCTCGTAGTTAACTAACCCGTTACTTGGTTACTCGCAGACATCAAGAGCCCACCTGATAGAGTGTAGACAGCATGGGACTATATTTATGTTGTCACTCATTCAGATAGATTGCTAGTACATTTTATATCATTTAAGGGACGTAGAAAACACTAAACAATATTTTACTACTATTTCTACTTGGAAATTGCCTCTTTTTAACTTTTTATATTTATACGATCAATTACTTCCATTTATTTAGAACTTCATATAGAAATACAATATTATTTTACTAGTCAAAATCAAAATCAAAAAGTTTTTATTCAAAATAGAATTACAGGAATTACTTTTTGAACGTCAACAATAAAATCTACCACCGGTTCAACCCTAGCCCTGTCCTGAGAAGCTGTGCTCTCCAAGGCTCAGGTACGTAATATCACCAACTTCCTGACACTGGACTATTATTAGAAATTGAAAATTCGTAATAACAGCTTTTGGTACGACTTGAGGCTTTAACCACAGGATCTGTGGTTGAATATGTTTGCCTCTAGACCACAAGGCAATGATAAACATAAAGACTAAGGCCAGCTGAGGCAAGCGATAAGTGCTACGTATATCATCTACGACGTAGCACTGCTACGCGTCGTAGCAGATGTCGCCGCGTGTCAGGTAGATAAAAAAATGTATACCGTCAGTAAAAAAGTTTCACTATAAAAAGCCGACAGTTGCGTTGACCACAATCGATATGAAACAAAAAATTCGTACAAAACGCACCGCCAAAGTCCCGACCCTTGCGGCTCGCCCTCCCATTGTACCGCGGCTATTAGTGGCTAATAACGTGGTTTTGTTGCTCTACTACAATTTATGGGAGTGAATTATTTGTTTTTGTCCACACTGCCCAAAGCGACGATGTGTCGTGATTTGAAGCAAGTTGCATGCTCTTCTATTATAGATTTTGTTGAGGGCCTCTGGTTTTAAATACTAAAGAAAACACTATAACAATGCAATTGTTTCTGTTAAGAGCCAGGGAACATTTTTGCAAGATATTTAAGAATTTGACCCTGTGATAATAATATTTTAAAACGAAGTATCTGAGATGGGCCTGGCGCTCAAAAATACAATGGCAATGGTCCAATAACTGTTTTTTTCACTTAACTTTCCAAGGCAAAAAAAATACAGCTTTATTAAATTTCTTTCATGTCATATGTAAAATTTGTAGAACTCAAATTTTTTATTGTAGCTATTTTAAAATTTATATTTTCTATTTTTGTACGTGCCAGAAGGGCTCCGAAGACGAAACTATGTTTATTGAGAACATTTTTTTGTTTATTAGGTATTGTCATCTTTAGTCTCTGTTTGTCTTTACACATTTTCATTAAATCAAATTTCAAATCACAATTCTAAGTTTCACTCCGAAACCAGAAAATAGTTACTTCCCCTATCTATCATTAAAAATCATAATCATTAAGACCAACTGAGATAAATTCATCAAATTAACTTGGTTACTATTAATTATTGTCAGAAGTCAAAGCCCATAATTATTATCTACATAATAATAATGAAGCATCGTTAAAAATATAATTAGTGTTGTTTTATCGACTAACGACCAAAACGGTTGTAGTGCCGGTTTTTATGTCGATAATTTGACTGATTGGGTACTCAAAAGTAGTTTAAAGTAGAAATTTTACGGTCCTATACTGATAAGTGTGGTATGCTGCTTATGAAGGCCATCACTACCGCTCTTGAATATCGTACAAGGCTAGTATTGTTAATAATTAATAAGGGGTTCATTAGGATTACTTAATAATATCTGTGCCCTGCAGTTTTGCTGATCTGATTCTAATCTACGCCTGTATGAAATGTTATTGAAATCAGTTTTGTACTTTTTCCGTAAAATAATGTCAAATATACACATTTGTAATATTAGTACGACATTTAAGTGGATGAGCACAGGCTTAAGAAATAATACATTTGTAATAGTGACATGATGATAATGTCGATGAAGGCGGTGATGAAAGTGATGATGCTGTTTGCTAATAGTAAAAACATATAAAAATACCACAAAGTTCATATTTAGACCTTTTTATTTTTCCAATATCAGTGCACTTAAAGAAAAAAATCACGTGAGAAAAGCGCTGGAAAGCGAAGAGTATTTTCAATATTGTAATGGACGTTTATGCGGATCTCGCTAAAAGGTCCGTCCGTCCGTCCGATTGTCTTCCGCCCGGTCGCCGGGGAGCTTAGCTTTGTAAAACAAAGCCATATTATAAATACAAAAGTAAACACAACCTACTACATTTTGTTTGATTGTACACGATGTTTTTTCGAAAGATTCGAAAGATCGATTAGATTTGATTCGCTTATTAATAATAATAGTTGTAATTAATTATATTTTATTGTTATTTAGATTATTTAGTGCGTACCTATGTACATATCGGTATTTCTCGATATTTCTGTCTTCTCAAAAATAAATAATATACAACGAATTAGATCTTTTTAGAAAAGAGGGAATACAAAAAATGCTTGACCTGTTGATGCTGGCTCTAAATTTTAGGTATCTATATGATTTACACAAATAGTATTTTTTAGATTAGATAGATTTACACATATAGTCATATTATAAACAAACGACCCACATAAAATTCAAAATTTAGGTACTTCATGATCGTCAAAAATGGAGGATATAGCTAAAATTTCAGCTTTCTGTTAGCTAAATAATTTTAATGTTCGAATTAGTACCTACTTCCAAATATACTATGTTTATTTAACTAATTTAAAAACATTATAATATAAATAAAATTTACACACACATTAACAGTTATAAACACGCTTATATACAAGCTTACATTGTCATAATCAAAGACTGGAAGCTTGATTATGACAATGTCAACTTTCAACTGTCTTAATATTATAGCTAACTTTGAGATAACGTAACTAAAAGAAAAGACGAAGAAACATTTGGTCCGGCGACAGTAACGCTGTAAGTATTCTTTATGCCCACAATTTCCGCAAATAATAAAGCATGGCGCACACGGGCAGTAACTTGGGGTTGTTTTACGAGGCCTGCCGCAGCCGGAGGGGCAATAAGTAATTTTAAGAACAATGCCCTATACGTAGGAAACTTCTGCTAGTTCAGATCAGAAATTAACCTTCGGCTCTATCAAATGTAGATGTAATTTTCTGATTTTTGTTACGAAAAGATGTTGTTTTTGACCAATTGCGTACGTGCATTTCCAAGATTCAAATTTATTTGTTACCTTTTGAACTTACAATGACAAAATTTGGCAAAATATCAATAGATAGGAGAGTATCCAATTTATTGTCAAGTAGTGTATAGTAGTTGTGTAGAAAATAACCTTAATTCTTTAAATGACATTTTTTCGGACCTGAACTTTTGCTGTGGAAGCGAATACATACAGCAGCATTATCGGATTGCTATGAAATCTCGTCGAACGGCGAGACCAGGTTGGGGATCGAAAGGGGAACCGAACCTCCCTCTCCCGCAGATGTTAAATGACATTTAAATGCCATCATTTTATGGCGGGATAAACAAGACTCAGTCGTAAATAATGATGAGACTGATAATAATGATGGCGATGATATTAATATGATGATATGAATTCTCGAAAATCATCGGCTTCCTCGTTCGTCATCATATTTTACGCGAAGGTGTAATTTGTGTCAGGTAACCTCGCATTAGATACACCTAACAAAAAATCACCGCATCCAATTTGAACTAGTGAAGAATGGACTTTTATTATACTTACTTATTGTTGGACCACCCCTACTATTGGTAATGTTACCATTCGTGACATTGCAAAATATCATTTCGAGTTCGGCAAATAATATCTACATTAATACTTTCATGTTATATGTTTTACGTACTAAATGCTTCTTGTGTACACTTTAATCGAAATACGCTATTTTTTAACAAACCTACAATGTATTATTAATTATATCTTATACTTAATATTTGATTATATTTTTCATGACTACTGATGCCTCTAAACATCCTCATTAAAGTTATACAGATACGTAGCCCTCCTTCCTCCTCCTCCTCTATGGGCCAACGGCTACTTGAGATTATAGTAGACAGTTCTGACCAGCTCTTAACGCTTTCTGTATCGGTACTCCAAGGGACCAATAAAATCCAAAGGGACCGTTATTTTTTAACTGTACTAAAAGTTACGATCGAAATATAGTGGCGATATGTTTATCATAAAAGCCCTTTCTCCCGTAGTAGGGGCGTTTGGGCCAGACATCGTAATTTTACGATTTCAACTTTACTGCAACGGCCCTGCAACGGGGAAAAAATAAATTGGAATCCGCGCCCTCCTGATAGCGGAGACGCGTTTTACGATCCTGTACCATGTCGGTGTGCACTATCCTTAATTATAGAGGTGTGGCGGACGGTGGCCACGCTGACTGTGTAACGCGGACGTTTAACGTTACCAAAGAAGAAAATTACGTACTTGTGGTTTATTTAATGTGACGTGTGATAATTAAAAAATATCAAAAAATTTATTGATTGGAATTGAGTTGGATTTTTTTTTAAATATCCTTCCAATCGATTTTGTAAGAATGTAAGTATTAACTACTATCCAAAAATTTTACCAGACTGTCAGTTTTGAATTAGGACAGTGACAGCTGCACTTTTCCAATTCAAAACTGTTCTGTCACTTTCCTGCGTTGTGTAAATAGCCGGTAGTCCATGGAGGTGGGAGCAGGAAGGAGATCAACACATCTGTATAACCTCTATGCGGATGTCAATGGGCGTCGGTAGTCACGAAAATGCCTGACACTGCTCGTATGCTTTTCTTATACTATAAAAAAAATACTTGATGATTATTTATTTTAAATCGTAAAATAATCATGAATTTGCCTTTGCTCTATACATTTTATCTTATTTATCATTTTTATGATTTTTAATTTCTCTTTAAAATTTGTTTTATTTTTAAAAATAATAATACAAATCTCCATAAAGCTTATAAGTTATTAAGCAATCAAAACGTACGAATGGTCTCAAGCAAACGAAGTCCTAGATGAATTCGAGAAGATCAGTTTGTCCGGAATATTCCCAAGATAGTCTGTCCATAGTAAATATTTATTGTGGTCACCCTAGCGATCATCTATTTGATTATCGGTTGCGTTATACACGTGAGATAAATCTTAGAACAGCTTCGGAGTCTGCGTCTCGTGCAACTACTGCACGTTTATCTTACAAGTACAGTCAGCGCCTTAGTATCATCTCCAAGTCCTATTATAACGATACTGTTAAATTATTTTGCATTGACCTTCTATAGCGTTATTATTAGGTCCTATAATGATATCGATCGATATCGATAAATATTGCAATATTCCGCATCATTTTCTAGTCGTATATTAGGATATCGATATCGATAAATGTTGCATTGTCCAGCGATAGCATCATCAGGGTCCTATAATGAGATATCACTATCGATAAATGTTGCATTGTCCCGCGATAGCATCTACATTAGGTCCTATAATGAGATATCTACATCGATAGATATTGCTTTGTCCCGCGATATCATCTTCATCAAGTCCTATAATAGGATATCGATATCAATAAATGTTGCACAGACCCTTGATAGCATCATTATCATCAGGCCCTATAATGGAATATCGATAAATGTTACATTGACCCTCGATAGCATCATCATCAGATCCTATAATAGGATGTCGATATCGATAAACGTTGCATTGCCCTGCGATAGCATCATATCAGGTCCTATAATGAAATATCGATATCGATAAATGTTGCATTAATCCTCGACAGCATCATCATTAGGTTTTGTAATGGTATATCGATATCGATAAATGTTGCATTGTCTTACGATTTTAATTACACTCTTCCCCAAGACATGTACCTTTTTTTTATTACATTGCTCTCGCAAAATAACAGTAGAACCTCCTGCGACAACTATTTGTAAGAATACAGAATGGTACGAATTGAATAATAATGACCTATACAACTGTTTGTATGTATTTGGGACGTGAACTACACAACGGGAACTTAATGCGATTTGCAAACGATCTCATATGAATCTTAGTTCCTTAAGTTCGCCTACAACAAAATTCGATAAATAATCAAACAACATCACATCTTCACTTCAGTTCCATAATGGGGCTGGTAGAGAGAGCCGAGTGCCACATGTTGCTTCCGCCACATACACAGCTTCAATAAACATTATATAAACCTGTGTTGCTCACGATTTAGTATTTTCCGTAAGTCGCGAGTGCAGCCGTAACCATGGTTGCTGTAATGTTTCTGAAACGTCGGGGCTTGTACAATCCTACTAATATCATAAATGCGAAAGTTTGTTTGTTTGTTTGTTTGTTACTCCTTTACGCAAAAACTACTGAAACGATTTTCATGAAATTTAGCAAACACAGAGGGTAACTTGGATTTACACATAGGATAGTTTTTATTCCAAAAAAATGTTTCTATGGGATACCATAGGATGATTTTCTATTTTGCACGGAATCGAAATTTACGCATGTGAAATCGCGGAGCGCAGCTCCTAATTAACTTGTCAAAGTTATTTTATTGTGATGAGTGATAGTTGCGTAGATTTAAGACATCATGTCGTAAGTTATGGTATTATTTACCTATCTCCTGGAGGAATTCAAATGATCGGAATGATGATGATAATAAATACCTACGATATTGAAATCTTTAGGCTTTGACCTCATCAATTGCTCACGTTTTACTGAGAGCTCCCTTGAACTGTACCCTCTGTGGTGATTGCCATTACATCACCACTACACCAGTCTGCAGGTACGTAGTGATCGCTGTAGATGGACATTTGGTATAATTGGATGGGAACATATTTCGCCCGCAGAATCCCACGGATCTAACAGCGATAGTGGCAAGAATGTTTTGTTAATTATATAATCAACAAAACAATTTTGCCTGCCACTTTCGCTAGCAGGTTTAATTGATCAGCTTCTTAAGCATCATTAGGTCCTATAATGAAAAATATTTGGATAGTAGTTAATTCTAACAGCGATAGTGGCAAGATTGTTTTGTTTATTATATAATAAACAAAACAATTTTGCCTGCCACTTTCGCTAGCAGGTTTCATTGATCAGCTTCTAAAGCATCATTATCATTAGGTCCTATAATGAAAAATATTTGGATAGTAGTTAATTCTAACAGCGATAGTGGCAAGATTGTTTTATTTATTATATAATAAACAAAACAATTTTGCCTGCCGCTTTCGCTAGCAGGTTTCATTGATCAGCTTCTAAAGCATCATTATCATTAGGTCCTATAATGAAAAATATTTGGATAGTAGTAAATTCTAACAGCGATAGTGGCAAGATTGTTTTGTTTATTATACAATAAACTAAATAATTTTGCAACTTTCGCTAGCAGGTTTAATTGATCAGCTTCTAAAGCATCATTATCATTAGGTCCTATAATGAAAAATATTTGGATAGTAGTTAATTCTAACAGCGATAGTGGCAAGATTGTTTTGTTTATTATATAATATTATATAATAAACAAAACAATTTTGCCACTTTTGCTAGCAGGTTTAATTGATCAGCTTAATGTTATCAACATAAAATCAAGTTCAAAATATCCAAATGACGGCTGTTGAAATTGCAAACTTTATTTTTCTTTCATGTTCATGGTTTATAAACATATGCTTGGAGTACAATAAAGTCAAAATTGAATAATAATATACAGCTCAAATATTATTATTATAAGCACTTTCTGCGAAAATTATCAATAATAATGATTACATTTATTTTGTGTAGACAACCTTATGACATGAGGACACTTTACTCCACGTAACTGTCACTTTTGAAAAACTTAGAAAAGTGTAATTCAAAAGTGTGATACACGTACCTATAAATACATTTTTTAAACAAAGTCCCTTCTTTTGTAATGCGGCTTATCTCGCTTTATGTAAAGCACTTAACTAAAACACTAACACTCTATTTAGATAAAGCAAATAAAAGGATTAATCACGGAATTTTTAAGATATAATTTGTGCCAATTAAAGATTCACACAAGTATAAAAATCTATGAGACCTAGACCTACATTTTTACGAAGCATAACAATAGCCTGATCTACAAGAAAGAAGCCTCTACACTATTCGAAAAATAAATATTGTTAGTCAAGTATTACTGCACATAGAGGTATTTAAAATGGCACGATGAACAAACATTAAGCGGGTGCACCTGGCATAAAGACTAACACCATTATTTATCCCATGTATCCCATTATACTCCGCTAACGCCTTAAGGTATATTAATACACGATTAGAAATTACACTGGGAGCCATAGCATATAATATTTATAATGGGGAACAGCTCTCAACACTGTTATATTATAATATAAAAAGGCTTAATAAGCCATTATTATGTTTACGGCGAATCTAAAAGCGACTCTTTAATTTGGTTGTAAAAGCAAGCTTTATAGGTCTATCCGGGATATAACATAGTGTCATAATAACTCCCGTCTGTGAACAAAATTAAAATGTTATTTTCACCGTCATCATTGTGCTACTACTACCCGTGGCTAGAATTACATACTGAAAGAAGATAGCTTTACTGTTGGATAACTGGAACTTTGTACCAGCTCTGATATACGACGTCTTGTGACATCTTAAAAAATACTACAGGAACTGCTAAGATCGTTTTTCATCGTGATCTATTTATTATTTTATTTTTTTTGGTATAGGGGGCAAAACGAGCAGTCGGAGCCATTTTCATGAGTATCAACGCCCATAGACAGCGGCATAGAGGCTATACAGATGCGTTGCCCTCCTTTCTCCTCCCTCCTCCATGGGCCACCGGCTACTTAAACACCGCACGAAACGCGCGTACGTACACCTGTCACTTTACACCGGCCTCGTGTAAGCGAGAGGTACCTCCCCGATTGTGCCGGCCCAATTCGGTTGCATGCAAACATGCGGTGTGGCACTACCTCTTACTATATAGATGATTTTAATGCCAAAGCTGATAGAGCATATCTAAAACATTCGGCTACAAAGACAAGATCCTGAATCAGATCAGATGTTCCTGAATCATATTATATACTAATTCATTGTTTTATTTTGTTTTACGGTACTGTTCAACAATAAATGGTTATATGCGTTACTCGGTTGCTCAAATTTATTTTTTTAAGAAGTAATAACGTGAAAATGAAACGCAAATCTGTTACACGAGAAAACGCGTGCGACTTGATTTAAATATTGAATTCTAAATATTTTTTTAAATAATTTTTAATTTAAGATTTTAATTTCTGTAGCGCTCAGGGAGCATGCAATAAATAGGTAAATAGGTAGCCCTTTCAGCGAGTGTGACTCAGCCTCCTCCCTCCTGTTTATTTTTAAACATTTAAATACTTACAAAAGGATGACTATCACATATTGACATTCGTTATGGAAAACATCTTTGCGTATTGTATTAATTGTATTCAATAACAAATGTCAAACAAAAATATGTAAGTGCAAAGTTCACATTTCAGCCACTAGTTAGCGTGGCAGTCTAGAAGCTTGTTCTCTATGTAATATTTTTAATCGTGATTAAAAAATCATAGAGAATAAATGAATTATCTTCACAAGTATTCACCTTAATTTTATAATACTCACTAGCTGACCCGGTCACGGGTGGATTTGGCTGTTAATGTTGTTTTTAATAAAAATAAAATATAATAAACCTTATGTCGGGCAACTTGTCGGAAATTAAAAAAGGCTAAATCGAAATTTTGTCATCATAGTTCCTGTAGTTTCGGAGATTACTCCAAGCTAATATCGTGATACAAGATATTTATGTACCTATAAAGACAACATGACAGATATTAGGTACACATCATACGTGTCTACCGTAAAACCGATTGGGGTTTTTTCATCTCGTGAAATAGAATCGACGTTTAAAAATATTAAAGGGTAAAAAATAAATTCAAATGTCAAATTAAAATAGATAAAAAAAATACTAAACAAGCAGCACAAAATGAGAGAGCCCTACAAAAAATATGAAATCCGATCCTTATTATAAATGATCCATCATAACTGACAGTCGAGTAGAATTTCCTTCGTCCCGGTTAGATCTTTGTAATGCAATGAAATAATTAAATACCTTTGACGATAGAAGCCTGCCTCATTGAGTTTTGCGTTTTATGTAGATAATATTTAATAAAAAAAGATTCTTGTCTTTAATACTGGTTCTAATATTTTGATAAACGAAAAACATATTTATTAGATTGGTGATTGGGACTTGATGACACGATGACACACTTGATACTAAAAAAACAACTTATACTACATAGAATAATTAAGTTTCACGAGTCTAAGTACCTTCTTTACATTTGAATCTATTTTAATGCTGATATCGTATTAAAACGCTTAGAAATAAACGTTCATCATGTGATCATCAAAATGAATGATTTTTCTTCTAAGCCCTGCACTGGTCAGAAAGTATAAAGCCAATTTAGACTTACTACTACCAAAACGTAGCTAATAGTTATTAACGTAGTCATTTCTTCAACTTAATTGCTAGTTTCAGAGTACGTTCGTTTCAAATTTATTATAATCATTGGTCCGGCATTCGCGTGCCGTTTCATAAATATCAATTTGAACCTGAGTTTAACTAAATTATAGGTGTGAGCGCTGCGTACGTGATTTAGAGTAAGCGTTAGCCAAATGTCTGTCATTTTATCATATTGTACTGATGTGTTTTTGATTTATATTCATTGCCTAAAGTTAATATTATCGCACCTATTTATTTCTTTTTGTGCTACGCAGTTTCAATCGCCTGAAATAAGTCCCAGCTAAGAATTTTCTTGATAGATTAGTAATTGCATCCAAATCCGTTCCACCATTTTCACGTAATGAGATATCATATAAATACTCAAATAGGCAAATAAAAAAATTCTAAAAACTGATGAAACTTGTTCAGTTATCGATGTTAAGAATCCTTAGCCAACCATTTTTAGAGCATTGATATTACCTTATACTCTTTCAATTAATAATTTGATTAAATGAGCGCCGTGTAGAGGCACCTATGATTAGCAATATTATTCGTGCTAAAGGTAACGACGAAAAGATTTAAAAAAAAACATTGTCTTTGTCATAATATTGTATGCTGAGCAGTCTGGTCTTGTCGACCTTCGAACTTCATCAGCAACTTATTTTAATTTAATAACAACGAATCCTAGTATAATAATCTATATTATAAATTTAATAATCTGCGACATATTTATAGAGCTATAAAATAGCTAATAAGCTGTACGTTAAAAGTTATGTAAATGATGTGTTCCGGACGAAATCGACCTTCGACTAATTTGCAACTCTACATGGTTTACACGTTTATGTTATTACAATTTATATTCCCTACGGCCAGTCCGATAAACTAAACGGATCAATTAATTGATCAGAATGGAACTGAATTGAGGCATTTTTTCCTATTGAATCAACTAATTAATTTGTTAATTAAGTAATATTTTTGTTATTATAATTAATTCCTTTCGAATCAACTAGCCACAACTAATTATTTAAAACTCATTGGTTATGATTATGATATTACGAATCTTTTACATACAGATGAAGCTGCACTGGCCTTCAGCCCTCAGCGTAGATCTATCTAAAAAAAAAAAAAGAAACAAAAAAAAAACTAATCTTTTAAAACGCACACAACAAAATCATCATTAAATGTTTACTAATTTCGATCTCTGTACGTAGATACATTATTACATTGTTATTTCTTAAAAAAAAAACGTAATTTTGAAAATACTAGCAACGTGTAATCCGTAGGGTATATGTATTCTGTGCACACAACAAAATGAAATATAGTACAAAAATTATAGTTATTATTATATTATGTAAATCTAAGGACGGTCACCGGGACGAAATCAGCCTTCTACTAATTTGCAACTATAGGTTTATGTTATTACAATTTAGATGCTATTATAGATGCCCTGTGGCATGTCGCTAAAGGTCAAGCAGACTTGGCAAGGATCTTGTGAAATCGACGTTCAAAATAACCGGCAATAAATTGATAGGATTGTTGTGGCATTATACACAGCATCGCGGATTGTGTAGGATAACTATAAATTATTATGTGAATACATCTTTTGATTCCTTTTGTCGTCGGAATATTGCTAAGCCGTTTAGAGGGCGATGGTAAAAATATATTGCGTATATCAGATGAGTAGCTTTGCTAAAGACTTGCGTAGGTAACAAAGATGTAGGTATAAGATGCACTTGAATAAAGAATGGATCGTCATATTTTTATTACATGTGTTCATACAAGTGCTTACTAGTAAAGTAGAGAAAAATTACTAGTAGTAAACATTGGTATTTACTTAATAAAGTTAAAGTAGTAGAAAATTTTAGACTCGTGTTTATATTACTAATTGCTTCCGATTTCCGGTCTCAGCTCTTTCCCCAAGTGCAACTTCTTAAATTGTTTTCAAGACCCTGATACCCTTTTAAGGGTTCCGTAGCCAATGGAAAAAAGAGTCATGTTTGTCTGTCCGTCCGTCGATCCCTCCATCCGTCCACCCGTCCGTCTGTCCGTCCGTACGTCACAATCATTTTATTCCGAAACTATTGGGCCTCTCTAGATGAAAGTTTGTATGTTCTTTGATATTTTATGTGAACCGCTATTTGAATTTAAAAAAAATTTGGATTAAAAAAATAAGGGCAAAATAATAAAATAAAAAATAACTCCATACATAAAGCTGACTCAAATTTTTTTTTTCATCCAACCTGTAGGTATGTCAGGGGTGCATATGCATAGGTCTTAATGATATTATGGTTACTAAAACCTTTTTTTCGTCAAAATCAATTGTTTGAAAGATAGACCCCTACCCCTATGTCGCCCTACTGTCTAACTTTTAAAATAAGAGAGTAAGAAATCTAAAAAATATATATGCTGTAGATCTCAATGAAAAGTTTCAACGAAAATTTATATATGAGCGAGATGTCATGATTAGTTTTTGAGAAATAATACATTTTCAAAAAACACAAATTCAACTTTGTCGTTAATACAAACGCTATGAAAAAGAAAGTTATTTTCATAGATAAAATGGTACGGAATCCTACGTGCGCAAGTCCGAGTCGCACTTGGCCGGTTTTTTTTGTATGGAGGGCAATCAGTAAGTCATCGCTTTTTGATGACTACCCACACCCATAAACATCAGTAAAGAGGCTACGCAGATCCGTTACCTATCTTTCCCCTGCAAGGGCCATTGAAAACCCTCACACCGCACGAAACACGACATGACTGTGTATTATTGTGTCACGTTACTGTGACAACGTTTGACCGGAAAATATTTTCCCAGATTTAAATTAGCTCTTAGAACATAGTAGGACTCCGTCTCTTTTTTATGTACTGGATGCTGATATTATCTAGTTAAAGAAAAGAACATGCGCGATCCAGGAGTAAGTAATAAACAAGTACGTACTTTAACTATTATTATAAAGTTTAGCCATATTATTAACGATCCTCTAACGGTCGGAGGCACACATAATAATGACATTACTTTAGTCGTTTCAGTGTTTAAAGTCAGCTATCATCACTTTTTACTATATCAAACTTCTGCAGAACATGTAGGTACGGATAATAACAAAGTTTATATGGTGGGTACAGCGCCATCTATCGAGCGGCGGTGACATTAAACTTATTTAGCGCAACATGGACGTTTTATTAACCGTAAAAGCGATTTTCACGAGTATTTTATTTTTTTCAATAAAGTGTTTATTGGCATTTCGGTTTATTGCTGAGATAGCACATTTTATTGGGCCCTCGGAGATGTTCTGTTTATTTAGATATAAACGTTATGTACCTACATATAGGTACCTATTGTTATTGTCTTGTTACAGTTAAGGTATTTTTGTTTTACGTACAAAACGTGTTTCGCGATTTATACCTATCAAATGCTTTCATGTGTAAGCCACGACAATCAGTATCTACCAACTCTGTAACCGCATATATCTTCAACCATGATATATCCTTGGTCGTAACTCGTACCTACCCGATTTTGTTGCAATACAGCACTCTCTATTCTCTCTTTTATTATTTACTCTATTGACACTCTCTATTATAATTTTCTTACCAGCCTTTTTTTGTAATGGTAATAAATAAATGTCTTCATTGCACATCAAAATAGCTTAGACGATAATTTACACACTTTTTTATATCCAACTTCAATAAAAACGTGCGGAGTTTTTTAATTTGATTACGTCAGTGTCTCGTTAGAAGTTTCTCCATCATTAGAACAACATCATGTTGCAGTTTGAAGCGCCAGCCTCTTACATTGCTCATTATTGAGATGCGCAATTTTTGTTTTTATCTCATTAAAATGAAAAAAATATTGTTTTTAGTACAATAGATTAAACAAACTTTGTATGTTTAATGAATAATATAATTCAATGATTTATAATAAATACATATTTGGTGAACTTGGCTCAATTTGGCGTATGTTGAGTTTTTGATGCCACTTCCTAAAATGCCATCACAACATGTACATACTATTATTATAATTTCTATCATATACAAGCATGCATCTATAACTACTACTCTACTATTACTACTTTTAAGTAATTTACTGGGATTTGTAGAAGTTTTTTTATAATCCCGACGGTTGAACGGCTACTTCCATACTGACCAACCATACCGAATTACTTACTAAAGGAACCTTAATTGTGAACCTTTTGCTGCTTTCTTGACGAAATTTGGACCATTGGATAAAAAATTTTGGAACGGATGATGATCGGAATTCAGCCTTATTTTTTTATGCTATAGGGGGGCAAACGAGAACTAGGAGCCGTTTTAATGACTACCGACGCCCATAGACATCCGTCTAGAGGCTGTACAGATGCGCTGCCTTCCTTTCTCCTCCCACCTTCATGGGCCACCGGCAACTTACACACTGCACGAAACGCGACAAAACAGCTGTCACTTTACGCCGCCGCGCCAGTCTCGTGTAAGCGTGAGGTACCTCCCGGTCGTGCCGGCCCAATTCGGCTGCATGCGAGCATGCAGTGTGACACTACCTCTTACCAGATTCATTTGAATGAATTTGCATTTGAATTTAGCTTTCTATAATTCGCCTTCACTCTACAGATTTTTCTCCCATCTCTTTTGCTACCATTATCAAAACTTTGCATGAATATTTTTAAAAATGATTTTAACCCTTTACAACAAGGCTTAAAAATGTAAACTTATAGCTGTTGTATTGTAGGAGGTATTAGGAGCTACTTATTCTTGAAATTATTTCGAACTTTCACAATACCAACATTTGCCTTGTATCCCCCTTTTCTTATTTTTACTTTTAATTCATTTTTGTTGCATTTATGATTATAATATCTTGTGTTAATTTTTTTTTGTATTGGCTATTTTTTGTTTTGTTTATTTAATTTGTCTTGATTTTGTGTTCTATTCACTTTCCTATGTTAATTGTTTTTATATGTACACATATGTTACGTTATAGTCCTACTCTTAATTGCTACATTGTAACCCTATAATTCTTTTCTGATAGTAATGTGTTTTGTGTATTGAAATAAAAAAATAAATAAATTTGCACCATGTACGTTAGTTTATTCCACTCCACATCAATATTCGCCGCATGTTCGATGTAAAGTGTTACTGATCAGGTAATTGTAGAGGGGTGGGTTCTATACACCTGTGACTCACCATGACGAATGACGTTTTTGCGTTCCGAATAATTTCCATCAAATTTGGCGGCAATTATTTTATTGAGTCACTTATTGAACGCTGTTGAGTATCCCAAATTTATTTTATTTATTATTTTGTAATTTCGAAAAATACGAAAGGTTTTTAAATGAAGTTCTAATGTTAAATTGTGGGTATACATTATAATATATACTGTTCAATAAGGTTCTAAAGTAGAGGCCAGAGGTTTAGAAAAACAGCCGCTCGACCATTCATCAGGTACGAAGAGGCGGCAATTCAGCACTACCTTTACATTTTCCTAAGTATTTACATTACTAACGAAATTTTCAGATTTCTGTAAGGTTAAACGTAACGTGAAACTAGGTTTAAGCTTCGTTTCAAACTGGCAGACAGTGAACAATGCAAAACTGCTATGAAATATGTGTACATTTATTATAAGGAAATGCACACACCGCCGTACAATCGGCGTAGGTAAGGCAATTTCACGCGTGGCGGCATCATAAAAGATTCCGTCGTTGCATTTTAGTCACACGCCGAAGGGCCCCTGCTAGGGACGAGCGGCACTATACTTGATCGAAGGTTTTTTACGATACCTTTGATAATAGATACCTGTGTACAGGATGTTGCAATATTTGATTTATGAAAATTAAAGTGATTTAAAACAAAAAGAAAATGGTATATGAGCATGAAATCAGGGATATAAGTATTTTTAAGCTATTGTATTGGAGGTAAAGAAATGGACTTTGATGTAAATGTTACTTCTAAGTATTGGACACAATTTTATTTACCAGAGATCACTACATAGTATAAAACAAAGTCGATTTCAGTCGTCTGTGTGTCTGTATGCTCAGATTACGCTACAGGTTTGGGGGGAGAGGGGGTGATGGTTGGGTTTTTTTTAATAGATAGAGAGGAATTCAAGATGAAGGTTTATATGTTTGATAACTTATTTTTGAAGTCCGAAATCCACACGGGCGAAGCTGCGGGTGGAAGCTAGTATGGTATATCAAGTGTCGTTTTTGGGGTAAACACAGTTTATCACATAATTTTTTCACATGATCTTTGATTTGATTATCTGTAATAGCCTAACCCCATGTGGTCAACATGGAGTTAGGCAAACCTGATGTTATGACTGCGATGTAATCGTACTTAAATTGTGTCTATAATTATTGTGATACTGGTTTTATGATCCTTAAGATAGTCATTCCAATGTTTTGCAATTTACAAGCCAAATTGGCTTCATAAAGAACCAGACTTGTGTGACCTGTATGTTGGAGTACGTATTAATGGGTAATTTTAATTAAGCACAATAATTATTTTACGAGCTATAATAATAAGTAACAAACTTTAATGAGGTTATTTTATAGTATCTAATTTTTTGATTTATTCTCATTAGTCATTTTATCTACACTAATTTTGTAGCATTCTACTTATGTTTTCATTACTTGACTTATAATAACTACTGTTATAGCTCAGACAACAAAAAACTCAATTTAAGCAATTTGACATGATGTTATAATATACAAATCGGTATCGTAAAATCTCATTATAACACTGTGTGAGAGCGAGAGAGAGAGAGAGAGTGGTGAGAGAGCCTTATGTCAAAATCCTTAACAGCGCGAGCTCGCTCCTGATTGGCCCTGCGCGCGCTGCAGCTGCGCTCTCATTCGTTAGATTTTAATGGCGGCGCTCGCTGTGACGTAGGCATGAATTTAATGTTTCGCAATATTTTATTAATTGATTAATTGCATTAGTGAAGATAAAGTAGTGTATGCAACTGCATATAACACGGGTATTAAAACACTCGTGTTACTATTTTGAAACTCGCTCCACTCGTTTCAAAAACTCACACTCGAGTTTTAATACCCTTCATTATACGACAGTTGCATAAACTACTATTATAGAATATCGAATATGGACCTTTTCGCGCCTTTAATTAATCTCTCATATATCATAAGTTTTGGTTTATTTTCAGAACAAGCTTTATTTTATTTATTTATTACACAAATTAATATTCATTTCACTATGATAAATGATAATCGTAGGTTTGTACTAAATCATTAAGCAAACTGTTGGCTTGGATGTCTGTGGGCGATGGTGATCACTTTACATTAGACGACCTGTTCCTTGGTTTGCCTCCTATGCTGTAAAAAACTGAACTTGAAACTGTTAAAGTTGACCCGAAAAATTGCCATGTAACAAATTTTTTTATTGTTTGACAAGGGCAGTTTATTTTCTACGTCAATTTATTTGATGATTAATTCAAATAAAGTTTCAATTTTAATGTCTTTTAACACCATTGACATTATCAAGAGACACAGCATTTGTATGTTTTGTACAAGGCTCAAAGCTCACAAATTCAAAGCATCAATAGAATGATATTTTACGCTTTTGTTTGTTTCCCAGTGTACACAGCAATGTGGTCAACTTGGGATTGTTAACATCAGCCTGTTTATAGCTCAATTCGCGGTAGAGTGAGAAATCTTAAACTGTTTCCTCTAAATTATTTTGAACTCTCCGTTACCGAAATAAAGTAGAGTGTTATAGAGTTGGCGCTGGTTTGACGGCTTTTACTTAGATCACTCAAAGTTTTTTGACCAAAAGTGACCTAAAAGACGAATAACAGTAATACATTACCTACAAACATTTTTGACGTTTTATTTTTTGTGATTAGTCTAAACTTTAATTTTAAAATATTAATAAAAATTAGGTATTTCTAAAGTGTCATCTATTTTCTCATAAGTATTATATAATTTTGGTGCATTTGAAAATTTTCATCATCATCATGAGAAGCCAAGGACATAGACCTCACCCAGAAAGAGTCCATTTGAGATGATATCTCAGATTATTTACATTTTAAATGTGTAGGTTATTGTAGGGGGTCTCCTAACTCTGGTCGTCAATACCAGAGTTAGGTGAGTTGACCCCCTACAATTTTCTTTTATTTTACAAACTGAATTGTCAAATAGGATCTAGTCCATTGATTTTTTTAAACATATAGCAAATGATTCATGCGGACATTCTCGAAGTCACTAATGAGGACATATAATTTAACTCTCCAAATATTCTAACGAACGGCCAAACTCCTAAATAACGTGTTCGTCCAAAGTCCCGTGGATGCGTGAGTCAATATTAGCTGCGAGAATGCGTCGTTCAAAGCGTCCGCCGGCACAACCGTCTATATTATATTGTTTTATTATTTGAACTGCATTCGTGATTTAAAAAAAACGAAAGATAAACTGACTCATCAAGGAACGACGAAAATTCAGTAGCTTTGACTGATATAGCTTTAGTCTGCTAGAATACTAAGTTGGAAATGTACATAAAAAAGAAAAGGCTTGACGAACGACAATAATACAATAAATACTAGGTACAGTTGACAATAAATCCTAGACAAGATAAATAACAAGAGGTTTTTTCTATTTCTCTCTACAAAAGTTTAATAAGAAATCGAAGGAACTTTACTGAATTTTATTCACCCAAATTCATATTCATATTCTTCCTCAGCTCCTCTTTCCCATAGCTCGACAAGGAACATAATTTTATTATATTATAAAGAACGCCACTCTAGAAATGATCGTGATTTGTTCGTGATCGTGATTGGAAATCAAAATACTTAATACTGCACTATAAGTGACTACCAAAGCTTAAAATTCTATCCAATAGTAAAAGTAAAAGTAATTTTTTTACCCGATGTTGTCGCCCTTTAAACATTGACAATGTAGTACATTGTGTTGTTTCCGACACGTTGCAAATATTTAGTATTCCCACGCATAGCTCATAAGTACCTAGACACCCGTATATATGATATTTATAAATAAATATATAATAATATATAAAAATCTTGTGTCACAATGTTTGGCTGGGTTAATGTTATAAAGACAATGATGGCATTAGTTTACAACTGTCCACATCGCTTTTGATTCAATCTAAGCTATCGTGCTAATAAATAAATAAATAAATAAATAACAATCCAAAACTCATCACACAATATGTAACCTTGTTTAATGTGAAATATAATAGGTACTAATAGGTATAATAAAAAAAAATTATAAGACCCACATAACTATGGGCCGTGTCAGCTACTGTATGTACGTATATGTATATTTCACCGGTACAGTAGTTATGTCAAAATGTACAACATTTATTTATGATCCAGTTGAAAACACTTACATGTTTAAATTGCTAATTATAGGATTTCCCTACTAAACTGCCTTTTTTCACGCACTATTTAATTAATTTTATCGCATGACAATGATTTAATAAAACAGATGGAATTTTTATTGTTTTCCTTGTGTTTTGGGAAATAAGTACATAATAAACCTAAAGAGGGTCTAAAGTATGTGCAATTTGTACATAGAAGATTTCTAAAAAACAAGTTGTTTGGGAATAGGTACTTAAACACTCAGTGACCAAGTGAAGAATCAAAATAAACGACCAGACAAAAAAAAAAAGTGTGTGCATTAGACCACACAACTGAAGCAAAACTTAATTATTGATTTAATATACAATTTCATTCCCATAGCCACACTGACGTACCATCTCATATGATATTTATTTTATAAATACAAAAAAGTTTCACTTAAATCGAATTAGAATTTTGAATTTGAATGACAACTTCCATTGAACTCGCCCGATGTGTGCTTTTTTGTAACGCCAGCTTACTCCCCATGCCAAGCACGCGTATTTTAGCTTCTAGCTTTACTTCAAAGAAAAATTTAGATAATTATAGGGACTTGTAAATCGACAGAAACCTGGGAATGTCTATGGAGTAAACAGCCATTTTATAATCACACATATGCATTGGCCATGTCACACTGACCACAGCAGGTGACCAGTCTGACATGTCCTAGGTCAATGACTTCAGCCCAGTGTATTTAATACTAGCTGTTGCCTGCGACTTCGTTCGCGATTACTGAGTTTCCCGTAGGAATTATCTATTTTCCGGGATAAAATATAGCCTATACGGATTCGGAAGAATCCCTCTAAGTAATGGTAAAAGAAATTTTGAAATCGGTCCAGTAGATTTTGAGCCTATTTAATACAAATATACATAAATACAAAGGTTTCCTCTTTATAATATTAGTATAGATATAGATAAATGTCATTCTTAAGAACGCATTTAGAAGATAATCTGAAATAAATGAACAAACATAATATGATCTGTTAACACATTGTGACGTCATAGATGGAAATAGACAATAGTAGACGTTTACGTAACGTAAAGTCGTTGCGTACGGAACCATCGCCAACAAACCGGAAGAGTTAGTTAAGCGCTAGGGGAGCTGAGGGTATGACAAATGCCCTTCATTGTTCGCGTTCAACAGCCCCCGACAATGTTACAACCTGCCAGCTACGAGGCTATTTTTCAGCTTCATTTTCGTACATTACTTATACAATAAGGTTGTTAGTATATTGTGGGGCAACGCTTTTTAATTGACCTATATCAAGACAGTTTCACAAATATTATGCTCTAACCCCCATCTGACAACATGGATGACATAAACAAGGGCCCCTTCCCCCCATTTAAACAAGTTGAGTGAGCTTCCCCGGTGCCACATCTGCACGTGTGGCACTCAAGGTCTCGCAACCCTTTACACATCCTCACGGTTGCAATTAAAACGAAAAACTGAGCGGCTCGGGTATATGCGAGTTAAGTGAGACAAAAAGAGATGGCACGCCTCATTTACCCAAGCACTTTTTATTTCCACTTGCACTCAAGGGAGGTCGTCGGCCAATCAACGTACTGTGGCGCGCCCGTTCCCATTGGCCGGTTTGAAGAGAATTTTTTTTTTCAACAAAAGCGGAGGGTAGGTAATAGCGAGTTTTGTTTTCTTCGAGTGGCATTTCTCACTCGAGTGTCGGTGTTGGTACGCAGCGGTCGTCTCCACACTAATTACCGTAGCTTACACGCATTGTTCCCGAGGGTGCTCTTTCTAAGCTCACTTCTTGTCAATTGTCAGACGATGATGTTTAACATTGTTATTTATTATACGAAACTCGTTGTTGAGTGTGTCGGAATTGCGGAGGAAGCAAATTAGCTATGTTTATTCTGCCAACAATTATTAAGTCTACAATGTTTGTAGAGGGTGCGCAGCTTGTTTTCATTATGTAGGATGAGTTACTGTGGACGCGTAAGTATTTGCTCGCCAGGACTGAGGAGCGTTTGTGAACTACAATGACCCACCTGGAGTTTCATTTTAAGTTTAAAAAGTTATGAATATTTTTGTTATTTAGCTTTTTTACGTATCTTCATTATAGATGTTTCTGAACTAACTTATCTAATTGAAAGCAAAATACCATCACTGTCGCGACTCGAAAATATGCGTAATCTTTAACGTATCGCTTATGTAGCAAATTATACATATAAAGCTACTCTTATGAAATAAGTAGAGCACGCAGACTACCCACTTAGTTTTGCACTCTCTTATAATAATATGCCTCTTGTTTTTACAAATTCGCTCTGATGACGTCATTACACTCGAGGTCAATCAAGGCACAAAGGCAATCACACCTGGGATTGGGGGATCCTATGTGAGTTACTATTAAGATCCACTCTTTTGAATATGAATAATTTCATGAAACGTGCGGGTTGCACGATTCATGACTACATGACATTTACGACTACCCACATTTTGAGTTCTTCCATCTATCCCAAAATCTGATCTTTCCCTTTCAGTCCCCCGAAAGTTGAAAATAGTTTTAAGGTGGTATTTTTGGATAACTTACTGCCAGCACACGGCACCTTCTGGGTAACAGATGAAACACATGTTTTTAATTTTATCGTTTCCAACAGACGTGCCAAAAAGCTAAACACCACCTTTATCAAGCCCACTTTCACCAAGATTACGGACAGCGAAATAAAAAATAATACTGCAAATAAATAGCTGTAATTCTTAAAACATCTTCACCTTCATCATCAGCTGCAAGACGTCCACTGCTGGACATGGGTCTCCCCACAGCGCGCCACACGTCACGTTAAGAGCCACTTGCATCTTCACCTTATTTGTTTACAAGTATTTTACTTTACCCCAACGATGCTGCAATTGATTATTTTTAATATAATATATATTTATAGGGATGTGCGATGTGGGAGGATGTCTATAATATATAAAACTCAAACGTGACATAGCCATCTATCAACGCACAGCCCAAACCACTAGACGGATCAAGCTGAAATTTGGCATCCTGGTAGATGTTACGACGTAGGCATCCGCTAAGAAGGATTTTTAGAAATTCAACCCCTAAAGGGGTGAAATAGGGTGTTGAAGTTTATATGGATTTCTTAGAAATTAAACGCGAGTGAAACTCGGGGCACAGCTAGTGCAATATAAATTTTTTGATAGAATTAATAATTAATCAGATTAAAATTGTTTGTTTCAGGAACCTAGCGGTGCCTATAATACCTAACCAGAGCAACAGCACATCAGCAGAACTTCCACCGCTGCGCAAGGAGAATTGTCAAAGATTAGATTACTTAGTAGAGAGGCAAAAGCAACTATGCATGCTATCGGATAAGATGGTACAGGTAAGTCGTTCTTGTCTAACAATACAGGTCCATTGTATCCAGAATAGAATTATTTTTTTGAATTACTTCTACCCTAAACGGGTAAAATGCGTGCATACCGTGTCTGCCAATTTAAAAGACGTGCCTTTATTTAATTACATTTGCGATTCGCAAAATGTGTTTAATAAATAACATTTTTTTCGTCATGATCAGAGACAATGCGGTCTGATCATGACCAAACGAAAACAGAACGTTGACTTTAGAGAAGCACTAATGAGTGTATCTCTAAAATTAATTTTTTGAAAAGAGCATTTTTTAAAAGACAATCCAAAAGTTGATAATTCACAATTACATCACTGAAGAAAAGAGCATGACAAACTGATATTTGCAGATTGATATTTGATCATTTCATACAATGCTCGTACCTGAGTGCTCTGAGTGTGTAAGTTCGACAAGAATTAGTCGATATTTTAATGTTATTTGTTTTTTCTGCCTTGCCGTTTTTTATTTGTTACTAATGCAATTGGCATGAGTGAAATACAAGAGTCTGACGAGCATAATAATTTTCATATTACACGTATTATGCCCTAGATAAAAACAAACTAAAATACAAAACTAAAAAAAAAATCTAATTTAACACGAGCAAATGTTAGCGTTTTATACCCTATAAAAAAGAAACGAAAACTAATCCATATTTTATCATGCAAAACTGTAAATAAGTCTCACCTATAACAATGTACACATGAGTTGCTATCTATCGTCTAACGAATATCACAACGATACCAGTCTACGGTCTCAGTATCGCATTAAATCGTCTATATTATCAAGTATAGTACAGTGGATGTGATACCTGGACACAGTTAAAGTATAATATGAAACTGCCCACAAACGCCGCTTCAAATGGTGCGAGGTGTGCAGCCTATAAATTTATATTACCCCACTCAGTATCCGACGTTAGCACGGGATACGTTTATGAACGAGAGCTCATAATGGTAAACGAGGTGTTTTTATTTTATAGAAGCTCACCTACACCGAGCAATTTTAGAATACGACGATCAATAAAATGAGAAAAGTGGGGTTAAAAGTTACAACTCGGAAGACGATGGTGCACTTATATTTTTGAATACTGCAATGTAGGTAAAACGCAGTAGTTTAAAACACCACAAATAAATTTATTTCAAATTAATGCTACTCTGAAATTAACATGCTAGATTTTATTCGAGGTTTCGCTCGCGTCCAGAAAAATAATTTTCTTTTATATTTAATAAGAAGTATCCTTTGTCCTTTCTAACAGCTCTAAGAATTTTGTACAAAGTATAATGATGATCGGCTGAATGGCGTAACAAACAAACTTACGTTCACATTTGTAATATTAGTAGGGCTTCTGTATATTATGCATGTTACATATTTTTATTTGCAAAGTGTAAAAAAAAATTGCAAAGAGGAACAAGTCCTGTTGGGGCATTGGTACATACTAACACCCATGCTCTGGATCAACGAGAGCTGTCAAACCTCAAATGTTGTAGTTCTATTAACTTGAGCATAAGGGTGTTCTTACGCTCTTAACTTTATCGCAGAATAACCAATCACAAAACATTACCTTTTTCTGGGAAATCGAAATTTTCTGGGAAAAAAATCGGAAAATTCGATCCACAATTCGAGTATCTTACCAAGTGAGCCGTCGCTAATTTTACAATGTAACGAAAAAACCGTTTGTTATTCCAGGTGTTGCAGACCGGAGCTCAGCAGGCGATTGAGGAATGCCAGTATCAGTTTCGGAACAGCCGATGGAATTGCAGCACCGTGGAAAATTCTACAGACATTTTTGGCGGGGTTCTGCGTTTTAGTGAGTAACATTCAAAGATCCTCTTGTAATTATGTTATTGCATGGCGCTGTGGAATTTAATCTCCAGAGAATAAATCAAGTTTTTTTGTTTTCGGTCTTTTTGTTTTTAATGCATTTTTAGTTTTCAAAAAATAAGCGACAAAATATTTTTGAATTGATTTTTTTTGCGTGCCTAATGCGTATGAATCGCAGGAACTGTGGGAGAAGTGAAATGAAAAACTAATATAAAATTATTTTTCTGGAACCACATATTTATATACGGAAAATTATATATTTTACGGGAAAACTTCTCATAATAACATCATTTACTTGCTTTACTAAACGTAGTGGGATGGCAAATTTATTCTGCACTG
>LUGF01021960.1:0-25786 GCA_001625245.1 Calycopis cecrops | reverse complement strand
GATATCATCTTCCGTTTTGCCCTCGAGTGTTATAAAAGTATATATACAATGTTTGTATTATTAAAATACACACACTCACATACACAAGTTAAACTTTAACACCCCTCGTCTTTCGTCGCGGATTAATTACTAAATAAGTGCCAACGATCCACTCAGTATTAAATAAACTGTGAACTGATTGAATGTCACTCGTTACGCTAAGACAAAATAATTCATCTCACGGACACCGAGTCCCATACTCACTCCTGTAAACAATACGTCTAGAATGTGAAATATAAGCCGCAGTATAACTGGCTCCAGTAGTTTTATTGCAATGAAAAGTGTGCTCTAAATATGGTCTGGAGTTTAGCAGAGACGATAGCCGTCAACCATTAGTCAGCCGGCAACGTGTGTAGCGTCGGCCGGCGTGCACTATCATCGCAGGCTGCAGCAATAATATCTCTGCGAGCCGTGAAACATCACTTCAAAGGGCGTGAAGTGAACATTACGCGCTCTTTGATGTTTTCATTCATTTTATTTACGCTCGTGAGCTAGCGCACTAATAAGCTTCAATTTGCGAATTCCATTTTCGAAAATTCCATTCGCAATTAAAAAGAAAAGCAATTTACCGGCCTGTTACGAGTGGTTGTTCTTTTTTAATTCCAACTTTACCAACCAGTTTCAAAGCTCCTTTTGTTCGATTATTTACTTATTATATTCACTATGGAAACATAAAGTACTATTTACTATCTTTTCGTATTATTACATTATTAATTATTCTATCTATTTGGACACAAGTTTTAAACAAAATATTTGTCTTCTTATCCTTTGTCTTATGCCTAAATCACTAGAGATCAGCTAGAGATATTTCTCTAGCTTTCCATGTGGTTTACATAATACTATAAAATTGTATAAATGACAAAATGTGGTACAATTTAAAATTGGCATCACTTTGTCTCGATCTGTGCACTCTACTATGTCCCCTTCCGCTTATTTATTACGACATCATTATTTTGTCGTAGATATTTTTATCCCCAAAAAACGATACACGCTTAAGAAATTTAATTTTTTTAGACAATGTCCAAACATCAAGATACTATATACTATATACTAAAACACTCGGATGTAATCCTTATTTTAATACATACTTAAAACCACTTCAACCATTAAATATTCCCCAAACATGATTGTTTTGTTTAAAAATCTTCTTCTTCTCATTACTGTGCCGATATAAACAGATTATTATTTTTGGTCTCATCAACGGCTTCACGTAATCACGTCTAAGTATAGTCCACTTCAAGATAGTTCAAGGAATTTCTTCATGTAGAACTTGTTTATTTTCACATGTCGACTACTAAGATCACGTGTGCATTTGATGATGGAGCCGCTCAGTTTGTTTAATGTATCCTAGTTCCTACTAATAATAAAACCAGCTGTGTGATCTATGGCTACGGTTTTTTTAAACTTAAAGATGTACTTTTTATACATTGTAGTATTGGCTTAACGTTGTAGTGCATTATTAGTTTTAGAAGTAGTTCAATGCACTTTTACATAGTACAATGTTAATATTGTTCAATTTAAAGTTTTAATATGATAATTTAGAAGTTGCGTTATTTCCGTGTCAGTTTCAAAAGTTTTTAAGGTTAATGACACATCTTATTCTCTGATACCTAATTTGTGAAATTCAGTTTCCGATATCTGCGATTTTGATTGGTTAGAGTGAGTTGTATCAATATTGCATTTCCTCCATGTTGCGTGTATGTTCTAAAAAATGACCATTAAATATTAACTAAAGATCCAGGAAGAATATTTGAAGATACCTCAAAATAGACAGATTTCACTTGGAATGCAAAGAGGGATCTTAACGTAAATCAAATCTACAAATGACTTCTATCAAAATTGCCGAAGTAAAAAAACTTCGTCAGTTCAGGACTTCTTACAGGATCTATACGTCAGTTTGGAATTAAGCGCTGAAAGGGTCATGCTATAAAGCAAAGTCCACATGGGAAACAGGCAGCGTAGGATCCAGTTGGGGGCTTATAGGGGCTATAACCTCGGGCCCAGTAAGGCTTAAGAGCGTTAAGATCAGTTTTGTCCCCATAAAAGGGGCCTCTGTCCGAGCTTAATCAGACGCTACCTACAAATGTTTCTATGTAACCTTAATGCTCAAAAATACAGCAAACCATGGTCGTTTGAATTTGCTACAGACCCTGCGATGGCTTAATCCGCCTCTTGAATTTGTAATTTCCAGAATCTCGTGAGTCCGCTTTCGTCCACGCTCTATCTGCTGCGGCACTGGCGCACTCAGTGGCTCGCGCGTGCAGCCGCGGCGAGCTTAACGAGTGCTCGTGCGACGCTCGCGTCAGGAAGCGTACCCCAAGGCACTGGCAGTGGGGCGGGTGCTCGGAGGTTAGCTAGTTTTACATTGTGAACACTAAAATATGATTCTTTTATCTATAATAATATTATAAAGTGGAAAGGTTTGTATGTATGTATGCATGTAACGAATAGGCTGCGAAACTACTAGACCGATTTCAAAAAGTCTTTCACCATTTGAATGCTACAATATCTCAGATTCACATAGGCTACTTTTACCGCGGGAAAATACTTCATTCCCATGGGAAAACGGGTAAACTTCTAGGGTTCTTCGGGTTGAAATTTTATATGGGTATTTCGATGGTTTCCTAGGTGCTTAAAAATACAATTGGAGCCGGTAGGTGGCGCTGCTGTCGGTATGTCAACTACTTACTACACGGCTTGATTGATTTTGTTAAAAATTTGTATGGGTAGTTCGATGTTTTCCTGGATGCTTAAAAATAGAATTGGATCAGGTAGGCTAGGTGAAGATATAGGCCAGCAGTTTTAGTATCATATTATAAATCACAAGAATTAATTTGGTTGAACAATCTTAAGAGCTACTGATCCGATTTGAAAAGTTTATTCCTCGATAAATAGTTAAGTGGTAGACATTACCTATTCATTGAGGAAGGCTACAGGACCATAACGCTAAAACACGGGCGAGATCGCGGGGAGCAGCCTATCATTATTGAAAATAAATCTGCGTAGTTTCTCATTTTAAAACAATAGTGAACAGAACTTATATATAAGCCAAGTCTTTGTTAAAAGTAGTTTTTATTGAGTATCCACTATAAGTTGACCTCGTTTCAATATTTACAACGTGTGTTTACAGCAGTTTCACGTGGGCAATTTAATGAAAGGCATGATTACAGATTTCCGGCTGCTTTTAGATCTCTAAAAATGAAAAATATCTTGTAATCGCTATCTATATTATGATTATATTTAAAAATCCAATATACTTTTGATAAACTTTCGAAAATCTTTTAATTAGCCTAATCCTATGTTATAGTTGAAGGAATGTATTGTCACTTCTTGATGGAAATTCGTATTATACTTTTATTGAATAATGTGCTTTTTATACTAGTTCCATTTACATGGCTGGTTTTGAGAATTCATCATCAGATATCTACATACCTGATGTTGCATATTACCTAACTGATTGAACTTTGATAAAAATTAGCTAAGTACACAAAAAAGTCGAAACTGATCTTTTGTGGTACTAATGCTGTTTCAAATGTCAAATATGGCTTTAAGACGCTCTTTGATTCCAGGACATAAGGTATGGCGAGATATACAGCCGCGACTTCGTAGATGCCAAAGAAGACAAGGAGTCCGATGAGGGGATCATGAACCTTCACAACAACGAAGCTGGTCGGCGAGTACGTGATATTTTATATATTTTAGCTTTTCAAGCCGCTTTAATACTACTGTGACGTCAGACAAACATTATATTGTGTGAACCTTTATAGACAAGGAAAAATATTGTAATGTTTTTGAATGTCTTCCAATTTCTTTTGTCTGCCCCTATCGGTTAGATGGCATCTGCTGGAAACGAGTTTCCTCAAACAAGAGATCTAGGAGACGGACTTTAATCTAATACCTCTATCTCCTCCTCGGTGCCTTTCTCGTCGGGCCTCCCTCACATAACACAGTCATAAATATAAGTATTTGCAGTCTCGTTTTGTAACTTGTTAGCAGCTGGTAACCCATTATGCAGACTGGTGTAAAGGAGTACAATTTATCTGCCCGAGGATATTGTATTCATGATTTCGAAGTCGGTTTGTGCTATGAAAACATATATTTATATTTTGTAGGCAGTCCGTGGGCGCATGCAGCGCGTCTGCAAGTGCCACGGCATGTCCGGATCCTGCTCGGTCCGCGTGTGCTGGCGCCGCCTGCCGCAGCTCAGGCTCGTTGGCGACGCGCTCAGCACCAGGTACGAGGGAGCTTCGCATGTGAAGGTAAGCAAAAAATTGATGATCTGTAAAGTCATGCGCTTAGGCTGATCGTGACCCTCTATCGCTTGTTTGCACGCCGAAAAGACACTTTTGTACGTGCAGTCGGCGTTCATCGATCTCTTCGTAAAAGTTGTAACACTAAATAGGAACTACCTACATATTTATAATTACAGATATCACGCATATGTAGACAAATGACGGATCACAAAATTAATAGAAATAGTATTAACTACATTTTCTATTCCATACATTTTTAACGATCTCTTCGGATGGATTTTTATGATTATTTTGTTTCATATTGGGGCATTGGTAGCCATAAAAAAGTTTAAAATGTGATATTTGAAAAAGGACCCAAATTCTAAAATTAAAAAGCGCTTTGTGTGTTACAATAAATAAATAAAATGTTATTATTTGTGTATATTTCCAGGTAGTGGAAAGGAAGAAAGGCAAGAACATTCGTAAATTGAGACCCGTACACATGGATATAAAGAAACCAAACAAAACGGATCTGGTTTACCTGGAAGATTCTCCGGACTACTGCGAGCCTAACGACGAGTGAGTAGCTTTGGTTGGCTTATGTAATATTTAGCACTTTCCACAATTAGGCCAAGAGTTCCGACCCCAATCCCAAACGTAAAGCTAAGTCCACCATGATCTACGCAACACGTTTGAACAAAATTACTTTGAAAATTGTTGAATTAATGAAACAGTTACAGTAATGTTTGTTTTAGAACGAAAATGAACTTAACTTATTATAATTATTATGCCGAGTATAGGTATGTTGACAAAATTTCCCGAATTTGGGTTATCGATATCAACCCTAGTTGATCTACTCTTCTGACAGATATCTAAGTAGGTACTCCGAAAACACGTTAGGTAAGTCGTAAGTTTTGCGGCAGATTTATTTATACTTACGCTCGGGAGAATTTATAAAAAAATCATCTGTATATCATCAGACGCAACAGTCACAAGACGTCGACTACTGGACATAGACCTCCCACAGATCTCAATCACATCTGAAATCATCAACTTATTACTATAGACAAAAATTACATTAATACCACCACAATGTGTTTAAGAATAAGAATTATTTATTTGCGATACACATAATTTACATAACATGAAAAAAGAGATTAAACAATGCATAAGAAATGTACAAAAATTGTTCCACAAATTGGTTCCAACTCAGTATCTTGCTGTCATGAAATAGCGCGGGTCTTCCGTTGGAGCCACTTAGTGAGATGTTTGAAGTCTTATGTCTTTTTCTTGGTTTTCTTTTAAAGCTTTCTTAATAATTTTTGTCATCACAGGCTGGGCATCCTGGGTACGCGCGGCAGAACCTGCAACAGGACGTCAGCGGGTCTGGACGGCTGCCGGCTCCTGTGCTGCGGGCGCGGCTACCAGACCCGCATCCGAGACCACGAGGAGAAATGCAAGTGTCGCTTCGTGTGGTGCTGTCGAGTGCACTGCGAGATATGTCGCTACAAGCGCGACCACCACGTGTGCAATTAAATACTCTACTTCTTCACGACGGGGATAGAAAGCCATGAATATAAATAGTTTATAATATCATACATTACTTAGATGTAATTTAAATCTCGACCTCGAAAATAATCTTTTTGGTTTTGCATCAAAACATTTCATTCGTCAACTTTGTGACTGCGTTCCTAAATTCACTGCCAGTACTGCTCAGCGCTTTTACAGCGATCAGACCCATACTGAGGTAGATAAGAAATTTGGCAACAGAGCAGTAGCTGTGCTGTGATTTGGAATGCAGCCTTCGTTTTAACTGAGTTCAGTTGGTGCATTCATATGTAATCTGTAATTTTACGTTTCTGAAGAGTTCGTAAGATTCGGCACAATGTAGTGCTCAAATTTAACCTGCTAAGAGGATATCTTTACTCGTTACTGAATTACCTATAACTCTAGGCAGTTATCATATATTTGATATACATCTATCTTAAAATAATGTTTACCTAAGTAGGAATATAAGTGTCTTGCATGTAGTAATTGATGCAAACAATTACTTTAAATATGGAGATTATTGGTACACTTCTACTTGAGGCAAGAATTGTTTTTATATTTAACTTTATTTGCGAACATAGGGTTACTTATAGGTATCTATATATGTTATCGATTTTAAACCTTGGTATAATATACCGGTTTCCCACGGGGCATGCACTGCACTATTACTGCGAGGTATGAAACAGTTTTACAGTTGCAAACGCTCATCATAAAGATTAGCAAGGAAAAATTAGAAATGGCGAAGTCGTCAATACAGAGAATTTCTACGCTTCGAGCTTCAATACTTGTTTAGCCGAAATAATTTCAAGTTTTCATGAACTTTCACATTTTATATTTTACCGCTATGACATAGCGACTTAATTTATTAAATGTTTTGTTGTCTTGTCTGATACCATGACTTAGGTTTAGTAACATAGGAATTTGTTAAATTTAGTGCAAAATTATTGACTGATTGATTTTTACTGATTTATTTAAATAGGCTTTAAATTTATTTACAGTATTACCTAACTTATTTTATTTTATGATGTACAAAGTTGTAAATATATTTTTGTTGAAAATATTTTAAGGCTTTCGAATAAATGTTTACCTAGATGTAATTTTATTATGTCCTCTAGATTTAGTAATCAACGAAAGCATAGGGATTTTGTACGTATGTTGTCTCTTAATTACATATATAGTATAATATATTATAGATATTGGTTATCTATATACAAGGTGGATACAACCGAGAGGCATTAAATTAAACTACATATTTAGAGTATAATTTCCAGGCTACACAACAAATATCAGATCAATCGGAGCAATAGTTTAGCCACAGGAATTTTCTAAAGTTTTTTCTCACTTCGTACACTCTGTACCATCAGCTGTTCGATCGCGCGGCCGCCTATAGTCCGTCGGGGTCATTCACCCCGTTCGAGGCTTAGCGACCTTACCTAGCGGCCGCGGCGGCGCGTACAAAGAGTGTTTACAAGTTTTCCTTATTTTTTCGCTATTTAACTTGTTTGAAAAAAGTATTTTCGTATACTTGTCGTAAACTTTTTTTTAATGGTCTCCGATTAACAGTAGGTACTTATAGTACATGTGGTTTAATTTAATGCCTTTGGTTTGTATCCACCTTGTATGTAGTAGGGATCGTCAACCGGTTGTCCGAAAGGCAGAAAAAAACTAGCAATTACATTGGCAGTTGATAAAAAGCCGATCTTAGCTCGAACCAAGTTGGCAACCCCTGATATTTAATAACAAACTTTATAATTGCTAGAAACTGCATTTCAAAAGTCTGTATGTAACTTCATTATTATTTACTATTTCTCCTTGGTCCCATACCTTAACTACCACCTTCGGGAGTATACTTACTACTCAGCTCATTTTTTTCTGTGGCTCATTCTCTCTATAAGCTTTTATTTCTTTTTGTTACTTTTCTATTATACTTTTAGATATATTCGATTTATTCGAATGTTACTTTTAAAATTCGATTCTATTATTAATTTTGAATGTTTGAAAATGATTGACACGTATAGTTGTATATATTATTATATCGCATATACTTACTAGAATTACGTTATTTTACGTTCTACCTCAGTAATATCATCTGCGTATTCCCTAACTAGTTACAAGAAGGCTTAAAATAATTTAATTACTTTGTAAATAAACAATTATTTATTGTATTAGAATGTGATAGATTTATTATAGGGATTCATTCATTGGGATTGTGTACCTTGCTCTGTCAGTCTTAATTACTTACTGTTTCATTGTAAATACTATTTTAATTGTATATCCAATATTTATGTTAATATAAGTACTTACCTAGCGCTTTCTCATAAGTAATGTACAAAGCAGTTATTTAGTTTATATGAGCTAATTTCTTGTGTAATGTTGTAATCTTTCTAGAAGATTTCAGAATTATTCGCGATTTTCCTCTCCTGTTTACGGGGAAAGCAAGGAAAATCATAATCGTACGAATATTTAAAATGTATCTAAGTTACGGCCACTTTTCATAATGGAAATATGTAATGATAGATCGAAATAAAGTTTAAATTGGCTTACAGGTAAAATATATATTTTACCTGTATCGATAAAATATAGAATACCAAAACCTTTTTTTGCTTACAATTTGTAAAGCCAGCAATAAGTTATTGTTTTCAATATATTTAAGGGTAAACCTACCATTAGTTTTAAAATAAAGCCAGCAAGTACATCATCTATTGTCCATTTAAAATATGAAGTAATAGACATTAAGTTGTATACTTATTAGATGATTATTTTATAGAAAAGAGTCCATACCAAATGTTAATATCGTAAGAATAAAATTGTGCAATGGGCTTTAGAGTATGAGATGGCCAACATTTATGTATTTATTTCGTCGACGCTCGTTGTACATTAATATTAAAAATAAAAGCCAATACTTAGATTATAATAGGGAACCTTGATGTAAATTACTTACGTATTTGAATAATCTTAATTGAATAAAAATCCAATGCAATTTTATTATTAAAATGTTTTATTACAAATTCAATATGAAATCTACCATACGATGGTGAATTCTTGGGAATGATCATCGTTCTCGACGCGCGCCGTAGTCTCAATAACTAATTAATTACCTATTATTACTATGCTCATAGACTACCGCTGCCACAGGATCACATTTTACGTAAATGATTCATTTCCATTCTGATTTTACAAATAAAAAAATTTAGCTGGTATTTAATTGGGTACATAAGTAGATTTGACGAATCGTATTATGAAATCTAATTTTATCAAAATCACCGCAGAAGATCATCACTTCTTTTCTTTTCAGTAGTTAGTAGGTACTTTTTAGTAGTGCAGTTAGTAGATCGGAGCCATTAAAACAATTTTATTAATTAAATAGACTTTATTTAAATACACAGGTTTAGTTTCCAAGCGGATTACCCAACCACGGATAGACGTTTGGACAAGCACTGCACACCTGCATGTAGTAAGCATTCTGAAAAATAAAAAAAAAACCCTTAATTTCACAATACTGACTTTAAGCTAAGTGATCTACCCATATTGATAGGGAGACGGCAATTTTATTAACAAGAATTTTCCATTGGGCTATTCGAATTGGGCCGGCACCGTCGGTGATGTACCTCTCGCTTACACGATCCACGGCGTAAATTGACAGCTATACTGTCACGTTTCGTGCGGTGTTGGCCGTTGACCCATGTAGGGGGAGAAGGAACGACAGCAACGCATCTGTATAGCCTCAATACGGATGTCTATGGAGTCAGAAGTCGTGAGAATAACTTCGCCTCTGCTCTTTTTAGAATAGACAATGTAAATAATTCACAGTGTATTTACCAGAATCTTAAATATTTGTCTACTACTACTACTAGACTCTAAGTGTGACTAATGAAAATGCATAATTGTATTAAATATTAAAATAACACACCTGCGTGTGACTAGCTCCCAGTGGTCCACAACTTCTAGGTTGGCAAAGAGACGGCACGATGGGCCTGCAACTTCTCGCCCTGTATTCATCCACAGGAACAGGGTTTTGTACCCATTCGATTACTTCATTGGAGTTGACCTGAAACATAAAAATATATGAACACTTCACATACCAATAAGTCAACAGTCGCAGAGAATTATGGAAAGGAATAAACATTCTTTATCAAGAGCGAGGATAATAGAAACAATTTTATATCTTGGATAAAAATAAAGTATCTGAGGTAAGCTTGGTCGAACGTCGAGGACGGTTTTGCGCGAATGCAAATAATCTGACGTTGACCAGTTTTACGGTCATAACCTGCTACTATAACAAATAATGTATTAAATTACATTACTACAAGTCAATCTCCCTGCTCTCCTAACAGAAATGAAACCAGAAAGAAATAATTGTTTCTGGTTTCATATTATAATTCAAATCAAATTCAATGTTAATTTACCATGAAGGCGTCGTTGAGGCTATTGACAACGTCCATGAAGCGCACTAGCGCCCTCTGCACCGCGGGGTACGCTCGGATGAACCACTCGTGCACGTAGAAGCCGAAGGGCGCACGGTTGCCGAGGTAGTGCCTCTCGAAGTTCTGTAGTATGAAATGGAACCATTCCTCTTCGTTTTCTCTATCCGGGCTGGAAAGTAACAAGGCAATGTTTTAACTATCCTAAGGGTGAATTCACACCAAAAGCGCGGCGAAGGGCAGCGAAGCGGAGCGCAGTTTATGTGTCATATGAATTTCAACTTTTTTTCATTACTATAGTACTTATTATCGAATTCTCGCGACTTCTGGAGCATTCCAGCGACTTCTCGCGCATTCCAGCGACTTCGCGGGTATCCGCGCGTCTCGTTCGAGTTTCTCATGCGATAATAAGTATTATAGTAATTATTATAAAGTTGAAATTTATATGACACAGAAACTGCGCTCCGCTTCGCTGCCCTTCGCCGCGCTTTTGGCAGCCATGGCTTACATACTTTTGTAAAATGGACAACGTGGACGCAGTCTACAGATAAGAAATAATGTCTCTTTTTTTAACTTCTATTTTTCCGGAGCTGAACTTATGCCAAGTGTGTGGTGTGGCAAATGTGTAGTGTGAGTCAATATGACATAATCTCGTGAATATAAAGTACAAACTCTGTTAAACGTAGACTGGTATCGAAGAGACAGTAATCCTACTTCTAGCGTAACAGAGTGTAAGGCGTACCTTTTAACCTGCGATTATCTAATATTCTAAAGTAAGAGTTGTGTACATACTTTGTTACATCTCGTAACCATCACTGAGCCAGTGGTACATCGGCTACAACACCTACATTTATATACGTTGGGTTTGTTTCTAATAAAATGCAAACTCACATATGGAAGCAAGCGTCGACCATAGAGCATGCAACATTCCCCAGATCGCGCCACGAGACCATAGGCAGCACCCATGGGCCGGGTATAGACGCGGTGGGACATGGTTGAATCGGACAGTCCTGGATCGATGCGTGGTCGAGAGTATACGGCCAGAGACCGGGGTCCGTGATGGTGGTGGTGGGCCACGTGCAGTCGTACAAGAAACCAGCGTCGGCCATCATTCTGAAGGTTTCATTGCCGGCCAGCTGCAGGAAAGGAATACGGATACCTGAAATTTATAGAAACTTGTAACATTTATTTTCCAAAGCCAAACCTACCTCGTGCCTCTTGTAGAAGCTACTAGAGCTACTAGCAAGAGGCAGTGCCATCACTATAATGTAGCCAAATCGGCCGGCTCAACCAGATTACGTGATACCACGTTGAAGTCTATAGCCCAGCTGCTAGAGGCAAATAAGGCTTAAAATTTACTGTAATTAGGTCCAGCAAATTATGCGCAAAAATGGGTTGGTCTGTTCACACACAATGAGAGAAAATTTAGTGTCTCATTTTTGGAGTTGCGGAAGACTGTTAAAAAAATGGTTTTATAGGTAAAAAACAGTTTTTTTAAGATAACTAAAAAACAACAAACAATATCGATTTAAAATTTTTATCCTTTCAAAGTGATCATAATGTGGTCATTTTGCGACCTTAAACTTCAAAATCGGTCAACAAATTGTTTAAATAATTCAAAAAACCATCAAAAACACGCAAGTTTTTAAATATTTTTGTTTTTTTTAAATGTTCTTGTACGCTTGTAACTGAGCATAAATATTCCTTTTAACAACTTGCACGTACTATAATTTTTTTTTTGAAAAATTTTTACAACTTTTTGAGTTATTGACAGTAAACGCTAAAAAAAAAGTAAAGTAAAAATTTACAACCTTCCCGTAGTTGTAGTCGTCTTATGGGTGCTTATTTTTTGCCTCTTGACTCGATCGCTATCGTCTTTAAAATGGCCTCCGCAAAATGGCCCATTTTTGGTCCGCACGTTTTCGCATTTTGCCAAGGGGCAATTTTTTGTATCGATGTGAAAATTTATATTTGAGTTCCGACGATTTTTAAACTATTTTTTTTTTTTAAATTTAAATCGACATTGTTTGTTGTTTTTTAGTTATCTTAAAAAAACTGTTTTTTACCTATAAAACCATTTTTTTAACAGTCTTCCGCAACTCCAAAAATGACACACAAAATTTTCTCTCATTGTGTGTGAACAGACTAACCCATTTTTGCGCATAATTTGCTGGACCTAATTACAGTAAATCATTTTCCTCTAGCAATTGGGCTACTAGACATGTCGCGTTTCGAACTATTTGTTGCATCCCCGTTCCCGAGTATACATGACAATAGTATTAATGCTATGGGTGTCGGTAGTTATCAAAAACCGACTGCTCGTTTGCCCTATAATATTAAACAGATTGATGAGACTGATATATGTTCCAGATCATAGATCATAGATTCTCACAGGATGGGGTGATACACGACTATGCGCGCCAACCTGACGTTAGAACGGCGTATCCATGTCATCCATTTATTATTTAATTGCTTGAGGTACAGTTTTTTTTCACATAGGTACAGTTCAGTACAGTTTAGGTACAGTTATTTGGTGCAGATTTTGGGACTATTCAGACATCTTTCACGCCATCCTGACAGACACATCACTGCGACCTTTATTTATTACATCCACAAGGCACAAAGATAGGAACAAACAGTATATAATATACAGTACTCGAACGAAAGCGTTCTTACCTTTGATAGTATTTCTTGGTATATTCGCAAAGTGAGACATTTGACCAATTTGATCACCGAACTCCCTCATCAAGTCGGTGTAGGAAGCCTCCCGCCAGTAGTCCTGAGGAGTCTGGTGGGTGATGGAGTGCAGCGCGATTTCGTAGCCCTGGTTGTACAGTTCGTTGACGAGCGTGTAGTCGGTGTACTCGTGGTTGACGTAGTACGTCACCCCGATGGGGCAGTTGTTGGAGTTGCGGCGTCCATACAGTATGTTGCGGTAGGTCGGCAAGTTTACCACGTTTATGCCATCGTCGAACGTTAGGAGAACAAACTGAAAATGTAATTATTATATATAAGCAAATTCATTAGTAATCTGTATAAATAAAACTCAAACGTGACATAGCCATCTATCAACGCACAGCCCAAACCACTGGACGGATCAAGCTGAAATTTGGCATCCAGGTAGATGTTACGACGTAGGCATCCGCTAAGAAAGGATTTTTAGAAATTCAACCCCTAAGGGGGTGAAATAGGGTGTTGAAGTTTATATGGATTTCTTAGAAAGTGAGCGCGGGCGAAACCGCAGGGCACAGCTAGTTATAAATAATTATATAATGCATAAGGTAACTTTTTAAAACGGCCTTGGCCCACCACCACTCGTCCCTACTGCTGTTACTCCGGTGTCGCGATCGACAGTGGCAACCACAACGAGCCTTTAATATAACTCAGGGAAGCCGCAGTAAAAGCTGAAATTGTCTTGGAATTGGCAACTAATTTAATCCGAAAAAATAGGAGTAGGAAGGAATTCCAATTTCCCTTCCCGTTCAAAGGTCAAGGCTACCATGTACTGTCTCCCGCAGATAATATAAGATTGCAAAGGACTGTACAAGCAAATAATCCATAATCTATCCTGTCTTGTTTAAGGACCACTATTAAGCAGATGTAACCCGGTCCTCAGAATACAAACCACAGAGGAACGAAAGATCAATAATATTCATACAACATACCTGAGGAGTGTTCCTCGCCTCTAAGTTTCCAGGTATGTCAGTCGATGAACACCTACAGCTTGGAAGCTTGCACAGTTCTTCATCACATGGTTCGGCGAGAGGCAGCTCATCTGCGGCCACCGCCAAGATTACGAAAAGAGGCAATATCCAAATAGACCACTTCATGACTTGTTCCGTTTTACCTTTCTTAATTACAATATGGGTCGATAATGATTCGGTCTAATTTATAAAATTACTTATCAGTTAAAATGATTATCTTATCATTTTGATTTGTTCCAATGATTTCGCGTTTAGTGTAGGTAAGGAATGAAATACGACATCCAAACTGCTCTATACTTTGCAATTGCAATTGCCAACTATTAAGGGGCTTAACCTTCTCAAGAATGGCATCTTGATACCGTTGTTTTGATACCCTTTTTGCAAAAATATGGCTCAGTCATTCCTTCATAGCTAGCACCCACCAAACCATCACTTAAGTCGGATAATGCTCACGTTGAACTCTATCGACTAATTGGGAAGCTTCCTTAGAGCTTTGAGCATAAATACGGTCATTCTGTTTGTTATAACTTATAATGTTGCTCAATTGTAAAAAAAATCTCATCCGTAAACAAAATTTTTCTGTAACCTCCCTTTGCGTACCGTTTCAGTAGTTGTATTGATTTTACCACCCTGTTTATCTTTAATTTATCAATTAAAAAATGACCAGTTAGTAGACCAGACCTCTTATAGGCTGCAAGTCCTAAGTCATCTCTTAAAATACGGTGCTGGTACGGACTATTTCCCGAAATAATAATCCCCGATAATAATCCTAATAATAAACATTTGACTACTACCAAGGGTATGGAGTGTTTTAAAAATTACATTTGACTCCATACCTACTTTGTGTAATGCAATCACAGCGATTCTATTCTCTTTATCCGCGTAGTTCACCCCACTCCATTTTATATCGCAAAATATTGTACAATTATTGGCCTCAAAATGAGAAAACACAATAAACAATCGTAACAAAATGACAGATTCCAAATTCAAATGTAATATTTTTTTATTTTTAATTGTAACTGTATTTACGGCCAGACTAAGTATAGAAACTAAGTATGAATGCTGTCATCGTTTGTAACCTCAATGCATACTTCGCGACAAGCTTTTACGAACTTTTCAAAGATTGATTTTCCTTCTTGGTTGTGCTACTTTATTAGCTGATTCCCTCTAGGGACTTGAAAACTAAAAAAAAACAGCAGGACAGTTAGCTCTGAACTTACCGTCGTAAAATATATTTACATAATCCTAGTATAGGGGAGGTGGGGGCACTACCGCATATAGGGGCACAACCGTTTTCTACCATTTCGGCAGTTTTTTTTTTTTGAAATGGCAACATTTTTTACAGCAGGGTCATACAATTTCAATGGCCCCTCTCTTGTGTTGTTGTGTAGATGTCGTTGGTTGTGTAAAGAAAAAGTAATTTGCATTAATGTTAAATTTAGTAAGTTTCTTATAATTACGTAACAATTATTTACATGCAATAAGTAGAATGATTTACTAGTTGCATGATTAAGTAATTTACTAATCTGGAGAGCATTTATTTGAACTATGTTTACATTCTTTGTTAGTAACCTAACTTCAATATACAAGACACAGCGGACACAACGACAGACACAACGAAAAGTGCTGGGTCGGTTGTGCCCCACTAGGTAGGTAGGGTCAAAATCGGTTTTTCATATTGTTTAAGTTTTGAGGCTATATATCCACTTTTTATGATGTTTTCGTGGGTAAAAACTGATTAAATGTGTAAGACTAATAGTATTGCTACTTAATAAAAGCGTGAAAATTAGTAAATTGTTATATTTTCTCTATATTTTAATCGACTGACTGTTATTGGGGCGATTTTGCCCCCACTTCCCATAAATAATCTTTTATCTTATCAATTATCATATATACTTATATAAAAATATCGTATGGCAGAGTTTGTGGTGAATCCCCCGAAACAGCGCTGCCTATTTTCATGAAATTTTCTTTTTATATTCGCTAGGTCTGAAATAATCCACTAAAAGTAGAGTATGATTCGCTCTGATGATTTCCACAAGATCAAGGCGAACACAAGTAAAATCGCGTGGCGCAGCTAGTTGCTTTATAATAACACAATAATGACCGGAAATTTTTATCATTGGCATTAAAAACAATATTGTACAAATCACGACACACATCTAATCTTTAAGATTAATACTGGGAAACAACTGATGACTGCCGCTACCGATGGCGAGAGAGATAACGGTCGAATTTTTTATATATTATTTACATATTACATATTAGGTTATTTATGATTTGAGATTTTCTTTTATTAAATTTAAAGGAGTTACCTTATACTTGTAACATCCATCGCTGAGTACCTACTTGCTATTTTTTTTTTTGAGCTAACAGATCATTTCAGTTTTGGAATTCAATGCAATAACTGGACCAACGTCCAGTGACGGCACACTGCTCTACAACTCTTTTTGAACGACGCTATTGTCGTTCAAGAAGGGTTGAACCGTTGTTGCGAGTTTCTTAATGTTGATCACTAAGCAGATGATACTCAGTACAACAAACAGTTTTTCTATTTCACAAAGACCAATATATAACTATATCTACCACCCGCCATAGCCATAAAACGTTGCTTGTAGCTAGAAAACAAGATAGTGGTTGAAATCAGAGAACCCCTAAAGACAGGAGCAGATAATTTTTATGGACTCGATTTAAACCCCGAGTACCACCCAACTAGTGTAGTAGCAGATCACCACCTCTTTCTACCACTAGAAGACGATCCCATATAGACGATATAGACGAGGTTCTTATCAAAGACCTCGTCCCTAGACGGTCCCTTGAACCCGACGGGATCACAAACAATGCGTTCAAAATCTTGCCACCCACTCTAGTAAGCCTCCTAATGTACATCCTATTCAACGTCCACATGGAGGTATGCACGTTCCCCGACATAATATGGAAGGAAGCTACTGTGATTGGTATTCACAAGCCAGGCAAGCCTAGAAACTTGCCCACAAGCTACCAATAAGTCTTATTAGTTCGTTGGCTAAGCTCTATGAAGGAGTTCTTCTCACGCGCATCAAGGATGTAGTGTAGGGTAAAGAACTCTTCATAGACAAGTAATTCGCATTTTGCGAAGCTTATAGCGGTCCGCTACAAATATGCTGCCTCACGGAATATGTACTGAACGGTTTAAACTGCAAACTTATACACCCGACATACACCGTCTTCTTCGACGTGGCAAAAGCGTTTGACAAAATCAGGCACGAAGGCTTGATTTACAAACTATACCATGTAGAGGTGCCAGACAGGTTAGTACATATCATTAAAGACTACATAATATCTAACCGGCACTTCAGTAGTTAGTAAGTAGCGTGCTATCCAAAGCTGGAGTCCCTCAGGGCTCTGCATTATCCCCAACACGACATCCCAGGGTAGAGGTGGCGATGTTTGCAGACTGTACAGCCCTGTACACGAGTCTAAGATCAATCAAGGTGTTCCTTTTTTATTATTGACGCAGGAGAATGCATTTGAGTGTGACATCTAGGAGCTCGGGTGGCCCCGGGCCGGTAACCTATGTCGGACTTGACACTAGATGCAATACCGACTAAACCCCTGCTATAAACCGCTATAATTGGAAGGTCCCAGATCCGCCAGCAACAGGATCCCTCCAGCGACAGGTAGGCTTCGGCGAAGAGGCCATTTTTGAAAATTAACGTTGCTCAAGCTATATAAAGCCCGATTGTCGACGCCAACAGTAAAAACCTTTAAGCTATCGACATGTTCGAAAGTGGTGAGGGGATTGTATCAATATTATTCGTTAGATGTAGCCAATTTCTCACTCAAAAACATTTCCTCTTTTCTGACACTAATAATAAATTCCTAATTTGAAATTGTGAATAGGAAACTTATAGAGAAAAATAAATACATGAGGCCACCGTTGGGGAGGAAATTTGGTCAGTAGGTATGGTTCTCTAATAAATTTATCTATTATCTCTCCTTCGCATGAAACTGTTTCAATAGAGATAGTTGTTTTTGTTGTTTCGTGAAGTTTGTAGCAGGTAGTCCATTGAAGGTTAGGCCAGGTATCTGTGTTATGATCAACTGTATAATCCTACTAATATTATAAATGCAAAAGTTTGTATGTTTGTTTGTTTCTTTGTTACTCCTTCACGCAAAAACTACTGCACCGATTTTCATGAAATAAAGGTCCACACGTAAAGGGTAACTTGTATTAACACATAGGATAGTTTTTATCCCGAAAAAATGTTCCTATGGAATGGCATGGGATGATTTTCTATTTTCCACGGGTTCGAAATTTACACGGGTGAAACCGCGAGGCGCAGCTAGTATATTATAATTTGTACCGTAAGACGTCGGTTGTCATCAAATGGAACCGATTTCTCGTGTGTCATCTTCGATCTTATAAAAATATCTTATGCACTGGGCATACCTACTATGCTACTATACTACATATAACGATGGTATAAAATCAGGCCACCTGCATAATAAAATAATGATAATTAGAGATAATTGTGACAGAATAGTATCAAAGTTTATAATCGCGAATTGATAAAACAAGTACCAAGTAATAAATTTAAATCCTTATTAATCTTTAATTGCTACTAAATTACATTTTCAACAACTTCAATATATATTATCTCTGAAAAAATTTTATTTTAAAGAAATACTGCAATCATAAAATATGATGCAATAATATTACGAAGGTAAAGGCTTCTATAAAGTTTTTTTAGTAGGTATATTAACATTGTCAGACCTAGGAGATCCCGGTGGATATGTAGTTCTCGTTATGCCTAGAACTGCACGGAATGAAAACCACTAAACCACCAATCCTGTCCTGTGTTTTACCTATATTGTGATACACAGGTATACTTTCATGAGGTGGTGAAATTCTATATAGCGATGTAATATGTGTTTATGAGCTTGCGAAGGAAGGAAAGGTTTCGTTGTCTTCGACGGTGAAAACTGTTTGCTCGTATTCAGTTTACTGTTGACGACTGACGTGTTGAGTGCCCATGCTGGATTGCATCTGAATTGGGTCAGCACAACCCGTTTACTTCAACGGGGCCGAGGTACCTCTCATGTGGTACCACCGTGAAATGACAGCAATTTTGTGCTGTTATGGAAGGTCTGGTGGCACATAAGAGGGGAGAAGAAAAGGAGGGAAAACATCTGTATAACAATTATGCTGACGTCTAAAACGTTGATAGTTTTTAGTGAGTTATAAGGTTAGTCGGAATCGGAAACTATAGAATAGAATAGAATAGAATATCTTTATAGCAAGACAACATTACACAAAACACGTATCGGACAATTATGACATTTAATCACGGGATACAGTAAAGGCAACTCTGACATTATGTTGTTAATATTACAAAATTGAAGTTACGTGATGATACATGACATATCTTTTATCCCCAATAAATAAAGTTACTGATGCTGTTGTCTTTGGGAAGAACTAGGACGAAGAATCCTCCTCTCGACTGATATCAGTCAAAGAGTTTAGCTTGTGACATTCAATCAGACTGTGATTATTCACCGGTCGAATGATCAGCGGATTTTGGGCGAATTGCAACTGCAATATTATTATATTTTATGTTACTCATCCAATAACAGGGTAATCCCCTTTTCTGTGTAGGCAAAGACAGATTCGTGAACGAACTGCACACGTAAAAGACTTCTGTCGCATTAAGGGTTTTGGGTTATCTTATTATAATTCTTGTTACTCAGACGATAACAGGGTAATTTCCATTCTGTGTAGGAATGATAGATAACGACGAGCTAATTTTATGATGATCACCTTTTTGTCACAACGTTTTGGAGTCCAACGATAAACTGATGACGTCAATGTTTACCTACACAGAACGGGAATTACCTTGTTATCATCCGAGTGACAAAAATTATAATAAGATAACCCAAAATACCCTTAATGTGACAGGTGGCGTCTTTTGTGTGCCATTGCAGATCGCCCAGGAATCCGCTGATCTTTAGACCGGTGAATTATCGCAGCCTGGTAGAAGATCACAAGCCATAACTCTTGACTGAAATCAGTTGAGAGGAGATTTCTTTGTCCTAGTACTTCCCAAAGACGCGATAACATTACGTATAATACCTTGGAGTCCGGGTGGCTCCTAGACCTATGTCGGACTCAACACTTAGTGCAATACAGACTAAACTCCTTCCCCCCTTCAGGTGCTATTTTTGGAGGGTCCTGGATCAGCAAGCAACAGGATCCTTCCAGCGACAGGCTGGCCTCGGCGAAAAAGACAGACTTTTCCTCCTTGGAGACGTCGTCGGAACCGTGCAATGGGGTCAGGTTTCCATTATGACTCCTGGCCCCAAAGGAACCGTCTGGTCATCCAGAGGAAGGGGTGGAGGACCGCTTAGTTGAGCAGCTCTTTGTCTGGCCTCTCCCCCCAAGCCTCTCCGGTATGGGTAGCCCTGTCAGGCATAGCCTTGCACAGAGACATGCAAAACCCCCCTCCCGCACTACTACAAGGTGGCAGTATCTTCAGAGGAGACTGCAAAATACCCTGCTAGAGGTTTAAGTAACATTATAAATACTCTGATTTAAATGTACCGAGTGCAATGAATTTTCGTCTTAATATATTTGTTCATTCATTACTTTTATTTTGATTACTATGATAAAATTGTGTTTTTATCATTGCGTGACGGCATAAGGCGATGTTTTATCAAAGGAAATTACTTAAAACATTTAATTTACTCATAACAAAATCGATTACCTACACATAAAAATAGAATAATCTATTCTTTGAATATACGAATATATTATCATTGAAGTACCTATTAATGGAAGATTTTTAGAGATTGCAATCTATGTAATAACGCACTAACACACAAACGAAAATACACCAACATGTAAATATATAAGTTAGTTACAGTATAGTTCTTTGTAACAAGGGAAGTAGGGCTTTTTGGTATCATACCTATCTAAGGGAGACAAACGAACACTTTGATCATTGATAGCATCTATTCGTTTATGTAATAGATCATTTATAAAACAGGATTCATATCAGAGTAACTTATTAATGCTTTGATGACCTAACCTAGCCACAATAATGAAATAGCTGTATTAAAAAATCTGCACAACAAGTAATTTTCACTGGAAAGAAGGTAGGAATATAACAGCTTTTTTTGCGGGACAAAATAACCACAAAACACAAACAAATGTTATGGTGAAGTTAACAATCATATTAAGAATAGGAAGAAATAAGAGTAAAAAATAGTCACATTAAATTAAATTATATTAGTAAACGCCTACCTACATACATATTATATTATAATTTATGTACAAGAACAATAGGGAATATGCGTATGATTCAAATAATGATAATTTTTTTTATATGTAAAGTTTTTTCCTGTAGATGTGCGTACGTATTAATATTTTTTTGTATAATTTTGTTTTCAATCAGAAAATAATTATTGAAAAGTGCAAAAATTGTGCGGGAAGATTGAATTAGGTGAAACGCACGCCATTGGTCGGCATGAATTGTGACGTCAAATATCATAATAATGTGATTGTCAAAGAGCATTGGAGCATTGCCATTGGTGGTTGTCATGTCAGCGCGGCAAAATGGCGATCGTTTAAAAAGCTGTTATCGGCCTACTAATTTGAAACATTTTTTTTTGAGCTTAATATTGTTTGTTCAGCGCTGGTATTTTTTTACATTAATGTAATTATGTAAATTATCATTTAAAAATATATAAAAAATACACGCATATTCCCTATTATTGATAACTATAGTGCCAACTATAATTGTAAGTTTATTATTTCTTTATAAATGCTAATTAGAGCACGGCTCTAGAAATTAATTACATTGGGAGGCCCCATCAGAGACTTAGCCCTGAGTCCCAAACGATATAATAACGCCACTGCATCTGAATATAATAAAGAGTCCTATCACATCTGTGCATCATTTAATCAAATATATTCTACGTCTACTCAATCCCATCGCACATCTCCTCTGTCGCTCTGCTAACACGGTGGTATTTAAAACTTGGCGAGTTCGGAGACCATGTTGATCATGTGTTTTGTGTCCACGTTATACTTCTTTGTTATCTCCATTAGGTCGTCTGGGAACTTGATCACGGCTACCTTGAACACCTGTTCTAGTTTATGTTTTTGTGTTGGACTGCAATCCTTGCAAGTGTTGGCCAGTGCGTCCATGATGTGTCCTGGTTGGTCATAAAAGTCTTTAGTAGAATAGGTGTGAGGTAACTTGTATTATGTACTATGTAGGGAGGTACGTGGTAGTTACGGATTGGTTTTATCAGTATTTGTCTAATAAAAGCTACTATTTTCCGCCTAACTGCTTTTTTGAATTGTTAAAAGAATCTTGAAGATTGCTTTAACGATACAAAAGAGCTAGTATATATAAATAGGTACTTCGTAAAGGCAAGAGGGAAAGGTTTAAAAAAATGAGATAGGTGAAATTGAAAGCCTTAGCACATAAGTTTCCCCAAGAAGCAAACTCCGTTATTATGTTTGTATACTAACTCAGAAACAAGAATGAGATAGTGATAAAATTCCTCTTCACGGACTTTAAATCGATTTACATATTTAATTACACTTGTAGTAGTTGTTTGTTAGTGGACTGCATTTAATAATTCTTGGTTGTCTTACTTACTTTTGTAGCCCATCATTTGGTCTGTACATGGTTTCTTGTCCAAATAGCAATCGAAGTGTGCCTTCAGCTCGTCTGGATTCTTAACAAGGCGGTCTACATCTATGGTGTCGTCCACATCTGTATAGAAACCAGAAGCAGTGGCGCACAACGCTACAAATATTATAATTTTCATTTTGAACTGAAACATATTTCATGAGTTTTTTTATGTTCTGAAATATGTAATGTTTAGAATGTAAATTCGCTCTTTTTTTATAGCATAGGAGGCAAACGAGCAGTTGGGTCACCTGATGTAAAGTGAACACCAACGCCCACAGACATCCGCAACACCAGAGGTCTAACAGATGCGTTGCCGACCTTTGGAAAGAATAAGCTCTTTTCTTAAAGATCCCTAGGTCGTATCGCTCTTGAAATACCGAAGGGGGCAGCTGATTCCAAATTGAGATGGTGCGCGGGATGAAATTGCGCTTATAGCGCACAGTAGTGGACTTCGGAGGATCTAGGTGGTGACGGTGGAATTTGGAATTTCGGCGCGAAGTCCTATATTGGAATTCAGCTGCGGGTATTAATCCGAACAATTCCTCGGAACACTCCCCGTGATAAATACGATAGAAGATGCACAGCGAGCTGACAACTCTACGCAAGGCAAGAGTATCACCGCTTCTATATGTATTACTGGTGTGCGATAAGTTGGGACCTGGTTGGAACAACTTGGTACCGCAGCATTTCCCCGATGTTCTCCTAATAGGGCGACATCGGGGGCAGCGACCGGAGAGTCGCATTCCACCCATGTCCCGAGTCATTGCGCACGAGTGATACAAATGTTCTCATAGAGACATAGAGTAACGAGCACAATACAAAGATAGTCAAGTATTTGCAAAAAAAATCAGACAGATGCTTGCAGGCGGGTGCTGCATTATTTTTAGTTTTTCCGCTCCATCCATTTTTTGCTTTGTCAGAAGAAATGGAGTGTGTTTACACCTACGCAGCGCACTAAGGCCATTATTACCATTTTTTACCATTTATTTACCATTATTCCCACTATAAGTAGGCAAAGGCGTCGCCAAGGTGGAACAGGGAGGGGCTGCTCTATTGAGGGCCCTAGAGAGGCTCGTAACACAAGTATTCTCTGCTCATGTGATCTTAAATTTGTCTTTTATTCAATTCCAATTGTCCATACCATTATGTCCCTCCCTATACCTCCAGCTGGCGACATTTTTGGAAGTAGGTACTCTACTTTTGTGGCTACGCGATAGCTCCTCACTATTTTTTACATAGAGAGAAAAAGTAAAATTACAATCTTACCTACAACAATGACTGTTACCGTACAACAATGAGAGTTACGGCCAATAAACCCGCTTTTATAATGTAATAATTCCTTCCATAATTAAATTAATTTAAATGGTAATTTTTCTGTCTTTATATAAAATGTAATTGAAGTTTCGTAGTATAATGTTAAAACCCATTTTAAAGGGATTTATTTAGGAAATGGTCCTGTCAGCATCAGCAATTCAGGGAATCCGCCCTAAGTAATAGTAATACTGCCGCATTACTATTACTAACTATATATTGGTCACAGTATCTTTTTAATTGTAGTTTAATTAAATGGTTTCAAATATAATTATTTCAAGAAAAATGTCCACGTTATATAGTCGTAGCACCTCGTAGCGCCCTGTAGCTTCTCCCACGTAACCCGAGTACTCCGCTCCTATGGTTGTAGTATAAGATGTATGTAACCTGACTAGACATGTCGTATCATGCGCGCGTTGCTACGTCAGAATTTTTGAAATCGGTCCAGTACTTACGGAGCCTATTCATTACATACAAACACACACACACATATAAACAAATCTTTCTGCTTTATAATATTAGTGTAGATATAGATATATTATTCAGTTCCTGATTTTTGACCAAACATACAAACTCTTCATCTACTTACTATATGAATGAATGAATCATTGAAAAGTCACATTTAGCGTCAGGTGCCCTCTTAATTAGGTGCAGATTTAACGTGTGGACTTGCATAAAATGTATTGGGGTGGCATTAGGTATTTTATATTTCATGGTTTATTTTGGATTTTGTAGTATGTCGATTATACAATATACATACAGATAAAATATTTTTTTAAATCGTACTATTAACAACATTTTTTTTTTATGGTATAGGGGGGCAAACGAGCAGTTGTAGCCATTTTCATGACTACCGACGCCCATAGACATCTGCATAGAGAATATACATATGCGCTGCCCCCCTTTCTCCTCCCACCTCCATGGGCCACCGGCTACTTACACACCGCACGAAACGCGACAGCACAGCTGTCACTTCACGCCGGTCTCGTGTAAGCGAGAGGTACCTCCCCGGTCGTGCCGGCCCAATTCGGCTGCATGCAAGCATGCAGTGTGGCACTGCCTCTTACTAACAACATACTTTACTACTTTACAACATACTTTACTTGTTTCATAATTTACAAACCAAGAATGAGCATTTACTTTAATCTGCAGAAGTGGTTTGCCCTTGGTTGGTTGTTTATTTTTTTTTTATTTAAGTTTATAGGTAAAATTAAAAATGATATATGTAAGAGGTATAAAATAGGTATAAAAAATTGTTAGCATTTCCAATGCAGTAATTAAAACAATTATTATTTTTTATTCGGCGTCTCTTAAATTCGGGACTGCATATTGTCGTGTCTTTATTTAAACAGCAGGTTTTGTTACCAGTTAAGGTCTTAGTAACGCTATCACATTTATTGGCGTATTTAGAAATGGACACAGTATTTTGTTTAAAATAATTGTGACGAATGATATGCGAGCAATATAAGAAACGTATTTATTCTCATTCTGGAGGAACGCATTTAAATGTGTAGGTATTAAACCACCGCGAAAGCTATGATTGCCGTTTTAGAGAGGTCCCTACTCCCTAGGGAGGGTTAATCATTAGGGAATCTCGAAAGCTAGTCCGTAACTTAAGGAACCGACGCGCGACGTCTCGTCCAAAGAGGGGTTGTCCGCTATTTCTTTGGTCCCCGCTTGAATATCTTGAGCCAGCCTCGTCTAACAACTTACCTAAGAGGACTCTTCTTTTGGAGGTCTAGAAGGTAGCAAGAAAGAACGAAGAAGAAAGTATATAAGGTTAATATAGGTTTTTAGTAGAGATAACAAAGTATATCTACTTACCTAAGTCAGTAGGTGAGTACTTT
>LUGF01021937.1:41504-51879 GCA_001625245.1 Calycopis cecrops | reverse complement strand
TTTTTCCACTTCAGCGACGCGGAAACCCTTTTAATGGATGGAATCCAATTATTTCATCTTATCAGCGCAATCGAGCGATGGAGAGCACATCAAAGCAACAATTTGAAAAACAAACTCGTTAATACAAGTGCTGGCATGTTTGTTGACTTGTTTGTATGTTTGTTGTTTACTGGTCTAAAGTTTTTTTTATGGTATAGGGGGGCAAATGAGCAGTAGGAGTCAAATTCATGACTATCGACGACCATATACATCTGCATATAGAGAAACATATGCGTTGCCGTCCTTCCTCCTCCCACCTCTATGGGCCACCGGCTACTTATACACCCCACGAAACGTAACAGCACAACTACACGCTAAGCCGATCTCGTGGAAGCCAGAGATACCTCCACGGTCGTGCCGGACCAATTCAGGTACATGCATGCAGGTTCAAAGTGTGGTTGCGGAAAAGATGGCCAAACAGATGTACAGGTGTAAGGTTACATGCCTTTTAGTGTAGTGGTGGGCTTAAGAGTGAATTCATCAACAGATCAATGGGCGGACAATGCGTGAACCCGCGTCGTACGTGCGTCCGCATCATATACTGTCAACATACAATTTGACTAATTCACTCTTAAGCGATGCAACATAAAGCTTTCATTTGAATTTTGAATTGCATACGTCGAGTTGAGTTGTAGTGGAGTCGGCATTCAGTTGGAATTGAGTTGGAATGAAGTCGGCGTCCAGTCGGAGTTGAGTTGGAATGATGTCGGCGTGAGTTGAGTTGGAATGAAGTCGGCTTTAAGTTGATATGACGTGCGACAACCATAAGTGTATCAAAATTATATTTTTTTTGTCACAAAATATTTTTTGCAGAAAAGCCCCTTTTGTTTCCTTAATTAGCTTGTAAATAGATCGGGGTTCGCCTTTGTAACTTGGTTTAATTTAAAAGTTACCGGGCTATTTATGAAGAAACACCTTATTTACTTTGTTTCAATAATCTGATATCAAATGCAAAATATACTCATGAGAAGAATAAATAATGCTTTTCGGGCAATAATATTATGGCGTTAGTGGCCATCTTGGAGTACAAGAAATAAGTCAGTGATTTGTTTAATCGCGCGGTCATGGTCAGGACGGCGGGTCATGGTTGTCGGGCAACTTATTGAGGAGGTGAGATGACACCAACATCACATGGAGGAGGGAGAAGGAAGGGCAACGCATCTGTATTACGTCTATGCGGATGTCTATGGGCGTCGGTAGTCATGAAAATGGTTCCGGCTGCTCGTTTACCCCTATATACTATAATAAAAAGGCAGATGTCACACCTTTGTATATGAAACAAGTAATCACGCTGAAAACCTCTACCCGGGGACTACACTTTACCATTCGCCTAATCCTACGGAACGTCTGTCCGACACGACCGAGAGATTCTTTTTGATGTGAGGAAAGCATTTACGCCGCATCAGTACACCTTGGGTAGGTTACCGACCAATGAGGGGATTCTGATCTCCCTAGTGGGAGAACCCTACCCCACTAAAACCTCACGGAAGCTCTCAGCCGCCTTATGTGGATGAGGTGACCCCGGATCTGTTAACAACAAGGTCACCTCGGCGACAGGCTGGGTCCATATTATGGGACACAGACTAGCCTACAGACTCAAGGAAGTAGTCCGGCTCGATCATGACCCCCGTCAACGTTAGAACCGTGCAAAGGAACGGGAGCCCAAGCTGTCTCTGGTCCGAATTAGGAATCTGGTAGGAGGAGAGATATGAACGTCTACTACGTTCATATCGTCTCCTACGCACCCTCATCCTTCGGCGACGAAGCAAATCAGCTCCTGCGTCCTCTGTGTTCCGCTCGTCAGCCTCCTTTTGAGACATCACAGTCTCAATTCATCAAGAAGGAAGGCTATCCAGGCTCCATCACTATCAAAAATGGCGGTTGCCATCCTGGAAAGTGATAGATCCACCCTCCTTAATGCCAAAGCTAGGTCCTGACGCAGTGCGGCCCATTTGGCGCACACCTCGAGAGTGTGTTGTGCCGAGACCTCCGCAGCGCCTCATTGGTGACAACCTAACTTCAAATCTCTCTGGGCGACTCGACACAGGTAATCACTGAAACATCCATGCCTAGTGAGTACCAGTGAAAGGTAAGCGGTTTCTGCTTTCGTAGCATCCATCTCTCCATGACCGGGAACAGAGCCCCAATAATGCGTCTTCCGTAGCGGCTCTTACCCGAGTCCTCTCCGCCCGCCTCCGTGTTCCTCGCATTAACTCATGTTGTCCTCGCCGGCGTATTCGCAAGAGAAGAACTCCATTCTTCTCTTGTAGGGGTCACGCCGAGCGCTCTCATCTCTGACGAAAAAAAAAATATTTGAGCGAGTACTTCAGATACCAACTAACACGACGAATCGCCGGTGAGGAGAGTCGCTACCGTCCAGGAGATCGTACGGTCCCCACGAATCACTCTAATCGCCAGGATCCTTTGTGCTCTCCGCAATTGGGCCCTATTTGTCAACCGGAGAGAAATGGCGTAATGTGGCTCGACGTATTTTTCGACTCTGCACTGTCAGAAATTGAAGAATTTCAACAATACTTTTTGATCTGAATCGGGACTCGAATCCCATTAATTATCAGTTATTGACCGAACATATAACTGGACTACAAATCGGTAGATGGAACTGGCTAGCTGCAAAGATCAGTGATTTTGTAGATTGACATGTGAAGATTAAAAGAAAACTTTACCGGTTCACGATGGTATATGTGAATAGCGGGGAATCGGTCTCCTTGACGCTCGCTGTACGAGGTAGCATTCAATATGGAGGGGTAAAGTCTGATGATGATGATAAACAAAGAAACGGTCCGCGAAACTCAACTGTTGGCGCCTTATTTATTCGCTGAATTAATGAATCGCCTCGTTTTTTTGTTTCCATTGAAAATTAAATTTCCATCTCCCCAATTGAATTTACATCGGCTTCCCCTTAATCTTGTTAATTTGGTTTTATTTAAAATATTACCTCCCCTTAATTAGGTCAGCTCAGGGGCTAATTTGGTGATTTATCATTGTTCATAGATCGTTTCTTAATTTACCGTAATTTGGGCGATTTGATGAACTGTGATACGGTAAGTAATATACCATAGGAACTCACATAATGTTATATTAACAAAAAAAGGCCTTCTTTTTTTTTATGGTATAGGAGGACAAACGACCAGCCGAAGCCATTTTCATGACTACCGACTCCCATAGACATCCGCATTGAGGCTGTACAGATAGATGCGCTGCCCTCCTTTCTCCTCCCACCTCCATGGGCCACCGGCTACTTACACACCGCACAACTGTTATTTTACACTCTATAGGGTTCCGTACACATTGGGGATAAACGGAATCAGGTTATTATATCGTGACAGACAGAAATTTGCACAAATGGTATAAATCTGTGGCCGCTGTAACAACACATTTAGTAAGAGGTAGTGCCATGCTGGACCAGCCCGACCGGGGAGGTACCTCTCGCTTACACGATACCGGCGTAAAGTGACAGATTTGTTGACGCGTTTCGTGCGGTGTATAAGTAGCCGGTGGCCCATGGATGTCGGTAGTCATGAAAATGGTTATGATTACTCGTTTTCCCCGATATAGGTATAAATAAATATGGACGAAAATAAAAAAAAAACACTAAAAAAGGGGAAAGTTATAATTATACCACTAAAATCAATCTTGTATGTGTAGCTATTTTTATATGTTGGTAATATGCGTCTGATCGGTCGACTTGGAAATCTATGGGGGAGGCCTATGTTCAGCAGTGGACGTCCTGTGGCTGAGATGATGATGATGATGATGAATAATATATGAGCTGGATTTCACGTCACTTTGCGGCGTTACCAAACATAGAGAGGTACCTCACTGGCCTTGCCGGCCGCAATTGCAAAAGAATACAGCATCTACCTCTGATGAAGACTAGGTCAATAAAATATACTATATTTTTTTAGGTCCTAAAGTATTCTAGATATCATTTCATTTGATGCTATAATTTAGCATTACTTTAAATGATACCAGAGTTAATATTTTTATTCCAGAATGTTCCAGACTACGAGTCCTCGGGGGCAATATGTATAAGTCAATTAAGATGGCTGATATAACTTGTTATACAAACTTTAAGAATAATCTTTTTGACGTGAACATATCTAAGTTATAATTTATGACGAACAGCGTTGTAATTTCATAAAGATCATCAGGCAGGCAGGCATCTACTGACTGACTTTACCTGGATGGCTGAGCCTTCTATATCACTATCCGTCAAGTCTATTAGGAAGTTAGCGGTAGTGCCACACTGCTTTGCAACGTACATCGATCGACACGACTGGGGAGGTACCTCTCTAAGACGCAGCAGCGTTTCGTGAGATGTGTGTGTGTTTTCGGTGACTTATGAAGGCAAGAAGTAAGGAGGGCAACACACATCTTTGTACGGATGTTTCTGGACAACGGTAGTCGTCGAAAGACGAAGAAGACAAAAATTAGTAACTTTCCGACTAGCAAGCAATTTCAACTACAACGCAGTCGGGTAAAGGTTCTATTACGTCTTCTCTAACTATGACCAGTATCTACTACTATTCGTACCACTTTGACTATACATTTATGGGACTGTTGTTAGGGACACCATATAACCACCATAGGACCAAGTCATTAAAATCATTGGCATTCCCATCGGAATATTTTCCTACTATTAACAGTCGGTATTTTGTTGCGACTTTTAAATTACCATGTTTGACCTTTCCGACTTTTGACCTCGAGCTCGAGGAGGCGTATGATGGAGGCAAAGTCATTGAGCCTTTGATTAATTGATTATATTTACTTAAGACTTGCTGCTGAGAACGAAATAAAATAGAATAGACTTTAATTAGCAAATTACAGCGTGTTTACACTGTACAAAGCATACATAAAACAATACAAAGACAAAATAACTGAGGAATGTCAAAACAAAACAGAAAAATTTAAAAGTAGCATTTAGGACTGAATCCATTACAATGGATATATTACACATAATATGTCATTGCAGCATCGCAAATGGATTGGCCTCGAACGTCCGTCGAAGTAACTCTTCACATACGTGATACCGCGACCGTCGACCGACGTGATTATATAGCTATATTGTTGTGTTGTGTGTGTGTGTGAGTGTGTGAGTTCATGTGGTCTCAGAGATTTAGTACGGTACAGTAGATGGATTGGCCCAACGAAGACTTTGCCGGAGTCTTTACCGTCTAGATATAATTAAAATGTCTAGTATGTGCTGATCATTGTTAACGTTTATAAAAATGTAAGATGATGGTAAGCGACAATCGAGGGGGAACACAACACAAAAACTAAACCTAACAGCTATGCTGTTGCGTTTTGTGCAGTTTCTGAGCGTCCAGTCTATTAGAGAAGAGGAGGAACTGCATCACAACTATGCTGATATCGCCCTTTTAATAACCAGCGACGCCCGTAAGTATTTTCTAAGTTATCAAAAAGCCATAATTCATTCATTTGTACTTTTAGGTATAACATAAAAAATATCAGTCCTTGAAGCCTCATATATCAATAAAGGCTTGTAATGATGATATCGTTATACAAATATGTTCGGTAGCTACGTATTGAACACAAACATTCAGCATTGTTTGTACTTGTTAGACCTTAAAGCTCAGAAACAATCGCAAATTGGAGCAACTTGGACCAAAACTCTCGGGATAATCTTGGGCTTACTAGTTTGAATGGTTAAATTTATTTGTTGTTTACTATACTAACCCAGGGTTTAGGCTGTTAGTATTACGTTCTGTGCAGATACGTCTTCGGTATAACTATGAAGCTCATCAATATTTAAACAAAGGTTTGAATCAAGTGGTCTCTAATTAGTTTATAAAAACTTTGCGTTGCCCTCCTTCCTCCTCCACCCTCCATGGGCCACCGGCTACTTACTCACCGCACGAAACGCGACAGCACAGTTGTCACTTCGCCTCACAAAAGCATTAAGTATTGAGCCACCTGAAATTTTCACTAGCCGAAACGCAACAGAGGTACCTCCAGTAAACAACAAACATACAAACAAGTCAACAAACATGCCAGCACTTGTATTAACGAGTTTGTTTTTCAAATTGTTGCTTTGATGTGCTCTCCATCGCTCGATTGCGCTGATGAGATGAAATAATTGGATTCCATCCATTAAAAGGGTTTCCGCGTCTCTGAAGTGGAAAAAATGCCGATGGCCTATTATCTGATTGAATGAATACTTTTTAGAGCGAAAATCGTATTGATACTTGTATTGTTAACATAATAATCGTCATAAGCTGCGCCAATACGGACGTAGCGACGAATTTGTGTTGTACTAAGTAAATATGTGTGCGGGCACTGCTGTAGTAAGAGGTAGTGCCACACTGCATGCAAGCATGTAGCCGAATTGGGCCAGCACGACCGGAGACCTCTTGCTTTCATGAAATCGGCGTAAAGTGACATCTGCCTGTCGCGTTTCGTACGGTGTGCAAGTAGCCGGTGGCCTATGGAGGGAGGAAGGGGGAGGATGGCGACGCATCTGCATATCGTCTATGCGGATGTCTGTGGGCGTCGGTAGTCATGTAAATGGCTCCGATTGCTCGCTTGGACCCTTATGCTATAAAAAAGCTGTTCGAAATGAGGCCATAGCCGATTTTTTAATGCGCAGCTATTGTTCAATAATCACAGGGACTCAAATCGGCTTAAGCTTAATATACAAGGTTGATACAAGCGAGAGGCATTAAATGAAACCACATATTTGGTGTATTATTTTCAGGCTACACAACAAAAATCAGATCAATCGGAGTAAATTAGCCACAGGAATTTTTCAACGTTTTTTCTCACTTCGTACACGCTGTATCGCAGCTGATCGCCGACTATGACCGGCCGGGGTCATTCACCCCGTACGAGGTTGCCGTTCGCTGTACGAGTCGATACAAAGCATGTTTCTGTTTTTTCGCTGTTTAACTTGTTTGAAAAATGTATTTTCGTATTCTTGTCGTAAACTTATTTTTAATAGTTTCAGATTAACTGTAGGCACTTATAGTATCTGTGGTTTAATTGTCGCTTGTATCAACTCTATATAAGATAAAAGTAATAATTGGTCCATCGAGGTGGATATGACACGAGTAGATTAAATTTCCTCCTTACTTAATTTAATTAATTATTTTAATTAAATTGAAGCACTCCAGTCGAATCGGGCTGATTCTACATATAAGGTTACGATCACAAAGTAGCGGTGTTAAAATATATTATGCAAGGGATCATTTAAGTATAACGTAAGCAGATTCTTTGTAATTCTGTTCCTAAAAGAAAAAAACGAAACCGTATTACTAAACCTTCGTTGTCAGTCTACCTGTCTGTCGCCAGGATATGCCTGGAGATACAGTCTCATAAACTGGGATAGCTGAAATTTTCACAAATTATGGTTTTCCATTGCCACTGTATCAATAAATAATAAAAATAAAAAAATGAATACATCTAGGGAGGGGGTCCCCATACTAGACGTGTTTTTTTTATAATTTTTTGCCCAATATTAATAACAGTAACAGGTAGAAGGTTGTCAGGCAATGGGCCTACGATGGTAATGATGGTACGGAACCTTTCGTGCAACATCTGAGTCTCTTGTCGCGCCGGCACGATTCATCTTCCATGCAGCAACGATACTACCTCTTACTAAAGTGATGATGATGATATTTATGATTTAACAATAAACGTGGAAGTAGAAAAGCTTGTTAAAGTAGAGAGGCTATTATGTATATTAGGTAGGTATAGGTACTTTAGTTTCGAATACTTTTTATCCAGCCAGTTTTACCCGACCTGTGTTATCCGACCGGTGTTATCCGACAAATGCTGTTGTTCCGGCGTCCGTCCGTGTAACGGTAATTGGTATTAATTAGATACAGCCAAGACCCTTGTAGGGTTGCCACAGTGTCCGGAAGTTAATTAAAATTTTTATTTAAATTTATATTTCTTACTATGTTCTTGTTATGATAGTGTACGCGACCATGTGCTACCGATTATACGAAAAAAAAGGACGAGAACGAGATAATGACAAAAGAACTTGTTTATCTACAACTATGTTTCTGATTACCAAATACATTCTAGGCTTTTTGTCTTCTTCCACTCGCTATGAGGTCAACCAGCTGATATTCCGTGATGTTTTAGTAGAGTAGTGTTTGAGATAGGGGCTTCAGAGTTCTCAAAATGGTTCTCAAAATTGGTTGGAAACCCACCCATGATCTGCCAATGTGGTGTAAGTGCTATCCTCGCGATGAAAAAACAGTTTCTGTGAAGCTATTTATTAATTATTTATAAATAAATTAAAGACATACCAAAATATTATCTCTAGGCTGAAAATTTTACTTATTTTTATGAATCTATTAAAGAAACTTCTTTCTTTTTCTTCATATTTGAGATAAAATAACAATAAAAGTCACAAATTGAATTTAAATATGTATAGGTATGTATGTCATTTCTTTCGTTGTTGACAACCCTAGGGAGCTCCCAAGCCGGGTGTTGTTATTTCAACCACTAACAAATATCGCGATAAGGAACACACACATTTTTTTATATTTACAGTATTATAGTTAATGTATTTTATTGTGGGAAAGGAAATGAGTAGTCAGTTTATTTTATATTGGAGGAGGAGATGAGAAGAGAGGAGGAGAGAGCCTGTCGCTGGAGGGAACCTGTAGCCTCCACTCAAAAGCGGCAGAAGGCACCCATGTCGGGGTTTTAGTCGTAGGGGCACTAAAACGTCGAGTCCGACACTGTACGACCCTTGAATTACCCTGCCTTAACAAATAAAAAAAGTGACACGATGTATTCAGATGCGTTGTCATCTTTCCAATCCCCACTTCTGGGCCGTCTATTCCGAAATGAGACGATTGCCGGCTGGCTTTCCATAATATCAGAGAGACACTTTATCAGGCGTCGCAGCTCTTTTCAACTACAATGCGGCAATGATACTGACAATAGGATAGTAGGTTCCCTAATGTAAAGGATATTTAAGAAGGAAGGAAACCTATTAGGTCAGGAGAAAAAAAAAATTATTATGATTTTGGGTAACGTGATAAAAATTAGGTAAAAAAAAATACCCCCAAAAGTGAATGGCACTTTGTCTGAACATTGAGGTTATTTAAATAGCCATTGGCAAGCCCCATCTAAAAAAAAAAACACATTGGGCCATGTGAAAAGTAACACCATGTGTTGGCTTTTCTTATTTACAGATGAAATTAATAAAACCTAATAAAATTCTCCCGATAACTCTCCCGGGCCATAAAATATCTCCCGATGTCTGCCAACGCCTCTACATATACCCTAGGCCTTTTTAGAGTAAAGGAACACCGAGCAGTCGGAGCTTTATGGTCACTACAAACATCCGCAAATCAATATTGCTCTCTTTCTCTCTTATTATTAGCAAGAGGTAGTGCCACACTGCATGCTTACATGTAGCCGAATTGGGCTCACTGCCAGAGAGGTATCTCTCGCTTACTCGAGACCGGCGTAAAGCTGTGATGTCGCGTTTCGTGCGGTGTGTAAGTAGCCGGTGGTCCATGGAGGTATGAGGAGAAAATAGGGCAGCGCATCTATATAGCGTCTATGCTGATGTCTATGGGCGTTGGTAGTCATGAAAATGGCTCCGAATGCTCGTTTGTCGCCTATACGGTGGTCCATTCCACTGCTATTTAGCAGCATGATCTCATACCCTTTTAGAAAAATAAACACGTTGTTATCTTATACTGAACTATCTGCGCCCCGCGGTTTCACCTGCGTAAATTTCGATCCCGTGGAAAAAACAAAATCATCCCACGGCATGCCATAGGAACATTTTTCGGGATATAAACTATGCTGTGTGTTAATATAAGTTACTCTCTATGTGTGTGCCGAATTTCATGAAAATCGGTTCAGTCATTTTTGCGTGAAGGAATAACAAACAAACATCTTTTCGCACTTAAAATATTAGTAGGATCTAATATTTTTAAACCCAAGGTACCCTAAACTGAATACGTTCTGCAAATTTAAGCTTGCAAATATTTTTAATAAAAGGGGGTCAGGTGGCGCCCCACTTGCTCAATATAACGTTAAACACTTGCCAGTAGCGTGCGTCGCTCGTTGCCAGCAGAAATACTCTAAATTTAATATATTTTGAATTTAATTATTTCTATTCATGTACAAGTGTAGGTGTACATTTAATTTTTCCAAATCACACCCCCTAGTAAGAAAAGATTTAAAAACTAGGTTTAACTGCATGGGCAGCACGCATTTAACTGCAACTGCAACACACATTTAACTGCAACTGTAGCACGCATTTAACTGCAACTGCAACACACATTTAACTGCAACTGTAGCACGCATTTAACTGCAACTGCAA
>LUGF01021937.1:0-24530 GCA_001625245.1 Calycopis cecrops | reverse complement strand
GAGAATTTTAAATATATAGATGTTCTTGAACATAAAAAACACTTTCTAAATAATTTAGAAATATTCATAAAATCACTATTAAAACATAATAATGAAAAGGCTTGTAATACTACCTATGTTCTAAACATTATCCAGCTAAAACATAATGATCATCTTAACAAGATATAACCCTCACATATTTTCTTAGATAAATCTAACAAACTCTCGCTCTATAAAAATGGGTGGCCATTTCAGGAGGAACTGTTCACTGGAGTGGATCGAGGAACCATTTCGCCGTTCGTAACGTTTACGGACTTAATAGAATTCTAGAACAATCCCCGGGGTATTACAAGTCTTGAGGCAGGTATGTGGTGCGCGTATGTTTCAACATGCAAAACTGACATGAAAATCGTGTGTTGTGGCTAAACTAGAAAGGCATTTAATTTAAATATTACTATATAATGTAATTAAAGATTATTAAATTAGTATATAAATTAACTGGCAATAAAGTTAATTGCCTATTTGCCCTTCTAATCAAGAATTATAAAAGAGTTGAACAGAAACAGAATATATATTTTTAAAACTGCTGAATTCCATTATAGAACTTCGCGCAGAAATTCCAAATTCCACCGTCACCACCTAGATCCTCTGAAGTCTACTACTGTGCGCTATAAGTGCAATTTCAGCCCACGCACCATTTCAATTTGGAATCAGCTGCCCCCTCGGTATTTCCGGACCGATACGACTTAGGGATCTTCAAGAAAAGAGCATATTCTTTGACTTCGGGTGTTACGGATGTCTGTGGGCGTTGGCGTTATTTTACATCAGGTGACCCAACTGCTCGTTTGCCTCCTATGCTATAAAAAATAGGTATTGGACACAACGGCCCACCGCTGCTACTCCTGTGCAGCCAGGATCAATGACGGCCACCACTTATGACACTTTGAAGACATTATTTCCAGGAACACGAGCCGATTATTAATGTAGTCTTAGGTTTTACAACAAGTTTAATTAGAAGGAGATAGTAGTAGTTTTTCAAATTCTCCACAAGTGATATAGATGAGGAGCAATATTGCAGTGACCAAGAAAATGAAATGGCAGCCAGCTGAAAAACAACTGCAGCGCACTGCGGAGATGTTATTGAATAATTAGTTAATAAGTATAGTCAATACTATACTTTATATCATTTACGCTGTTTTTATCTGTAAAGCTAAGTTTATTTGCTGCAAGTTTATATTTATGTGTTGGCGCAAGCGCGGAGGAACTATCAATGTAGCACCCCGTACTGCCACTGATCGGTAGAGGACCCCGGTTTTATAGTCCGTGCGAGTCGCACACTATCTGTCCACAGATTTAGAAGCGGGCTGGTTTACAGAATGTTAAGTAAAAGTTAGTAAAAGCAATAAATATTCCCACGTTCTCCACGAGATGACCATAGTTTGTTATTAGAGCAACACTATGAAAATTATCGAGTATCACATCTCGCTCAATCACATCTTGTCGTTTGTTCCTATTGATCACTGACAAAAAAAAGGTACTAGTTGAAACTAAAACATAGTTTTATTTTATCGTGACAAGTAAGGAACAACATAATAATGATCGGAACGAGTATCCAGAAAGCTGGACACATTGTCCGTTAGCTTTTACGCTCAACACATACATACCTTAGATAAAATAATTAATTATAATCCCAAAGAGAAAATAAAAACATTATGTTATGTTAATGTAAGCCTTATATTAATTTGAAGCCAGCATTTTTTTATATTTACGAGTATAAAACGCTCAACCCTAAGACATGGTAATTTTTTTATTTACGAATATAGGACAAGTGCCCTCAAAATATAAGGGTATTAATGGTGAAATATTGTTACAGAGTACTTGAAATGTCCTTGTAAAGGGTACCCGCTGTTGACACGAGAGGGGTTGGAGCGCTCCACTCGTGACTGCGGATTGACGGACAGAATACATTAGAATAACATTTTCTTATTTTCTTCGACTCCTTATACCACATATCGCGAGTAAAGTGACTGTGTGATGTTGTTTGTCTAAGCCAAATAAATAATGGCAACATTTTTATTTGATATATTCGTCAAGCACATATACCAACAATATAATATGAAAATATTGATAAATTTGCGCAGGTGATACCGTGGGGCACCAGCTAGTTAATAATATAACACAAACATAACATTACTAGCTTCCGCCCGCGGCTTCGCCCGCGTGGATTTCGGACTTCAAAATCGGTGTTGTTATTATTATACTTAATCTAATATTATACTGAAATATATATTAAATTAAATATATACGTATTGTTTGAAACAATAAATCGCTTTGAGAATCGAATTTGTCGCCGCGCATTTTAGGCGCTTTAGATATTCCGTTTAAGTCAATCTTATCATGATAATAACTTTTAATCTATTCGTCCAAATTACTTAGTGTAAAAGACAAAGTTTATCTACATTATATACGTAAAGTGACAGATGTATCAATTTTCATAAGAGTTCGATAAATATTCTAAAATGTGCATCGTTAAAAAATATCCAATTTAATTGAATGTTTGGTTCACTATTTTGGTCATAGTGACTTACACATAAAAGATAGATATATGCTGTCGCGGTCTTTTATTTAGAACTATTTAAGATAAATAATCCTACAGTAATTATCTTTGTGTAACTCCAACGATTAGGGCAGCGCACGCCAATATTGCTCTCAGGGGGCTGATTTTTTTCCGACTTACTTGACAGTTATCGTTGTATTATAACCAAATTATAAAAAATCCCTATAAATTTTAACTTATTATGTTATTCTGATATGAAAGCTATATTACTGTAAAGTTTCATGAAAATCCGTTCAGTAGTTTTGTGTGAAAGAGTAACAAACACACTCACAAACTTTCGCATTTATAATATTAGTAGGATTTGTGCCTGCAATTAGTGTTACTTGCTTATAAAGTGTACTTAAACAGCCAAATATGATACCAAATGCCTTATATATTGTTAACATTTCAGAAGTTAAGCGCAAGTTGCTGAAGGAGCGAGCTGCCAAAGTCATTTCGTCAATTTATTAGGAGTCCCCGAGGGAGTGGGGCGGCAATTATTTAGTGTTTCCTGTCGACCAAATAATGTCCTCTGTGAGTCTGTGAAATTGATCTATAAGTGTATCGCTCCGATGTAATACATTTTAATTAAATTATGACAGATGTGAGTTTAAAACTGTGAAATGTATTTGTAGAAAATTTAGTTAATATATTTTGGTTATTTGGATGCAAACATGTCTGAAACTAATCAAATTTAAGAAGATATTTATGCTATGAATAGATTCTTTTTGTTTACTTGATGGATGCTGTTTTGCTGTCCCGTCAAGATTTAGTAAATATTGATAGGCCCTTGCTTATTTTAAAAATATAACGAACGGATATTTTAACATCTAAATATTATACAAAAACAATGTGTATTTGCTTGTTCGCTACACATTTAGAAACCAATGGCGAAACTGTCTGAAGGTTCTAGGGGATAAACTAAAAAACTAATTTTCTTATAATACTAGTACTTAGTAGATTACAATTGTCTGTTATAAAACATTTTGGAAACCAATGAAGTGTCAACAGAGGGAAGGCCATCTTGAAGTTTTTGTAATGTATTTCATGATGAACGTACCTACTACCTATGTCTTTGTATGTGGGTAGGTAGCTATCGCAAAATAAGTAATCAATGGTTTTTATACCATAGTGGGACCAATGAGCGATCTGTGACTACCAACTTCCATTTATAACAAAACGGTCAATTTTAATTCAGACGCGTCGCCTCCTCGTCTCCCCCTTCCCCATTCTTCCCGACAGGCTACTTGATAATCACACGAAACGGGATAGTATATTTGTTACTATATTATGTGAGCGACCGCACGTGTCTAGCTTACAATAAAGCTACGTATTTAGTAATGGGAAGTGCCACGCTGCATGCAATAATGTGGCCGAATTGAGCCGGCACGGCTGGGGAAGTACATCTCGTTTACACGAAATTGATTTAAAGTGACAGCTGTCCTGTCGTGTTTGGTGCGGTGTGTAAGTAGCCTATGAGGGGTGAAAGAGGAAGGAGGGCAACGCATGCATAACCTCTATGCGGACGTCTATGGAAGTCGGTACTCATGAAAATGGCTCCAATTGATCGTTTGCCCCCTTATACTATAAAAAATACGTGGCAATGGTCTCATCAATGAGCACGCATTGGATTACTATATTGTAATTTTACAAAGTAAAAGTAAATCTGAATTTCGTGAGATAATTTGTCGCACCACCGACCCTGGGAGTCAGCTGCCACCGGCCGCGGCGCTGCAGACTCGTGCTCCAATGATATGCGGGAATTAATTCACGAGACGGAAATTAATCTCGCTTTCCATTTCATTCTTCGTAATTTGTTTTTAACAACCGCCTCCTCACCTCTCGTATAATTAGCTGTTTAATGGCGTCCATTATCGTCGGCGCGGTGTGACAGTTTTTAAAATATTATTTTATACAGTGCCTAATACCTTCTACACATGGTTTCAAAGATACTGTTAGGCCTTCACGGCTTTTCCTCTAAGAAGATTAGCTTACTAACTTACCTACTCTTTCTGCTTTTATTGTTTTTAAAAGAGGGGCATAAAGAGTTCTATAATTTAACGGATTTTGCACAAAATGTCTGGGTTTACCTTAGGTCCACGCTACGTCACGGCCTGAAGCTTGGTGAGGTCTATTAGTTATTCTTCTAGAAATTTCTTCTCCTAGTTAAACTTATTCTTAGAAATTAAATGCGAATGAAACCGCAGGGCACAGCTAGTCTTATTAATATTATAAATGCGAAAGTTTGTATGTTTGTTTGTTTGTACTCCTTCACGCAAAAACTGCTGAACTGATTTTCATGAAATTTGGCACACACATAGAGAGTAACTTGGATTAACACAGGATAATTTTTATCCCGAAAAAATATTCCTATGGGATGCCATGGAATGATTTTTCACGGGATCGAAATTTACGCGGGTGAAATCGCGGGGCGCAGCTAGTATTTTATTTTTGTTTATATTTAGTTAGAGTTAGATTAAAATTGCATGAGTTCTCAACAAATCCTTTATAAATTCATAGCTATAGCCACGTCAGAACCGATATGGGCAGTGTGTCAGTGAAATATAATATGTATTTAGTTCTTGGAATACTGCGACAATATGAGAGATTCTTTCATAAATTGGCGGTACAATTCAAAGGATTTTAGAGGCAAGGCGATGTTCTGAGAATTAGGAAGTAAGCTACTTATTAACCTCCGTCACTGCAATAATAAACGTGAGGAACGATTATATTATTATATTTAATTATAATTCACTTATTTCCACACGTCTACAACTATAATAGTAGTTTGTTCACCAAGGCGAGAAAATGACCGTTACCTTACGAGTGTGTAGTTTGAGGCCCGAAGCGCAGCTGAGGGCCTCAATACACTCAAGTTAGGTATCGCACTTTCTCCCGAGTGATACATACTGCTTTATACTACATCAATGAGGAAAATAAAAACATTTTAGTTAAAATTTATATTAAAATTATTACGATTATTGAAACTCAATGTTATATTTTTTCTAGGCAGATTAATGTTTGTTTGAGACGTTTGGGACAATGATGGTTGTGCTATGGCACTGCGCTCAAGGAAGCCCGTGGCGCCAAAGGGGCATCTGGCTGGCGAGTTGCTTCTGGCCATGCCGCGCTTGTAGGTCTAGGAGATGAGACTTGGTCGCTGTGCATATTTATGGATTCAGTAATCTGGTTATTGATCCTCGTTTTATTCCCAACAGAATCATCTATGTATCCTTCAGCAACGTTAGACGACTTCCAGCCACCGTGTCGTTTTATAGTGGTTAAATCTGCACCACTATCAGCTAGAATTGTGGCCGATGTCCTTCGAAAACAGTAGCTAGTGTAATCTTGTAGATTAGGCAAATTTAGATAGGTAGCTATTTCTTTTGGCACAGCACTGATCTTATTTTTCCCAAAACACTTGTTTAACACGTTTTTTGTCTCTTTAGGTACTGCATGAAAAAGCCATTGGTCTTCAAGTCATTTGGGCGAAGGTTGAAATATTTCTTCACAATATCATTCATCTCTTATTACGAATGAGCGTGGTATTTTTGTTTTCGTATTAGGAAGCTTGACAATCAATACATTTTCCTGAAATTCTATATTCTCGATTGTCAAATCGGCAAGCTATTGTGTGCGACAGGCACCATTCACTCTAAAAATAAGAATAACCTGTAAAAAACCGGCCAAGTGCGAGTCAGACTCGCACACCGAGGGTTCCGTAGGAACGGGAGGTATGAGCAAAAGTAATAGACGTTGAGAAAATTACACTTCCTTGCGACAAACTTATATATGCGGGTGCTTGCATACATTTAGTATGAAACAAACTACATGCATAAGTTGGTAATGATTTTTCCAGTGATTTAAATTGTATTTACCAATTTTTAGATTTATTCCTATATGTATACTGTAAGGCCTTACTTCTTGCCAAATTTCATAATTCTAGCTCAACGGGAAGTACCCTATAGGTTTTCGAAAAAGTGCGTTTTCATACAAAATTTGTGCATAAATGGCTATAAGTTTTTATTGCGTTAACTTAGAAGTGTGATTTTTTCAAGGCATCAAGACGTAACTGACCTCCGTATTTGACAAAGATTTCAGCTTAATCCCTTCAAGCGTTTTAGAGAAAAAGGTCTTGACAGACGTACAGACGGACAACAAAGCGATCCTATAAGGGTTCCGTTTTTTCTCTTTGAGATACGGAACCCTAAAAATAGACATGTATGTATTAAAAAAATACTAGTGCTTATATGTAATTAAAAACAAGTATGTTGGAAAGTTTGAACAAAGCTTACCTTCATTAACAAATATTTGTCATCCAGAGCATTTTTTAAAAGAACCTTTGACTTCTTACTTCGAAATCCCTCCGATTTCCTTTTGAGTTTTTTAGTTAGTAGTAGTAGTAAAGTTTTTTATATTCCGCAATATTTATATCATTCTTGGCCAACATTGTAGTTTTTAACATGGAATATATACTCCATAGGGTACTTGGCTTATATTTTGAGCTTTTTCACTAAAATAACATATCAACACACTTTCCGAAAAAGAAATCGCATTTTTATTGCCTTTCCACTCCATAAATTCTTCATACGTTTTGTTGTACTTATGCTTGAACTTTTCTGGCAAAAGGTTTAAAATGAGTGTTTGAGCAGCTTCTTTTAATTCAGGCGGCGTCAGTAAATCTGTCAAGTTTCCCTAGTAAATGCTAGTGGCCAGTAACATTTTGATGTGCTTCGAGATACAAACTTATGAATTTTAAAAAGTTAAAGGAGGGGAGAAAATTACTTTCTCCCCAAGGGGAGAAAGTAAATCCCATGCATTTTTGCCGCCAGAATATCGGTTCGCTTGGAATTAGGTACTGTCTTCTCGTTTTTCAAGTAAGAACTAATGTGCTTTCCGAAAAGGTGTAGTATTAAATATGTTCTTGTTTATCACAAAACGAAATAAAATACGTTCAATATAGGTCTTGGCAAACATATTTATTTGGTCGTATTCCCAACTGAAGTCACTAGCGGTTTTTGTTGACTCAGAAACTTCGAGAAGGCGGTGAAACTTCGAGCAAACTCCGACCGCTGTTTAAGCTTTGTACTCGTATTCTTAACGATAGCGTACTTTTCTTCGAATTTCGGTTATAACTCAATACTGTTCATTTAACACGGCATCTCACGAGCGGGATTATGAAATATTGATTTATCAGCTTTCCGTGTTCATGAACCCAGAAATAAATTGTCTCTCAGATCTCTCTTACACTTTACACATTTATAATAACTCTCGGCACTTAATTCTCTCAAAGTACTAACTATTACAATAAATTGGCACGAAATATTTGTAGTCCTGACCTAACTCTTGACTGTTTTTATGGGAAAAACTTATTTTTGGTATCTTCTTTGATCTTTTTGAGGAAACAGTGGAGTGTAACAAAAAACATTACCCTCTTTTGATGTTGTCGGGTAAAAATAGCTAGAACTGCACACCGGTGAAATGTGACTCGTCTTGCAGCTCTCGTCTACAGGGATACGAATATTAATTTACATAATGTTGGATGCTTTTTTTTCACACTATGTAGAGACGTATGCCCCGCACAAGCTTAGTGTTTTAGTTTCTTCATTAATATAAATGTATGTAAGATGCTATGCTTTTTATAATTGATCTTAAACATTAAATTTCTCTGTTTCATCAGAGATGTATTTACCTAGAGAAATTCGATTGATCTTTACGTTCGTGTAATTTCATTACAATTTACCGAAACACAATTACCATCCTCGCGCCGAACAAACATCCATTAGGAGTCAAATCATTTCAGTGACGTTCCACGTTTAATGTGGTCGTCACTCCTTTTCACATTTCACTGGATTTTCCATTTCGCAGCCGGAAAATCTGGAAATTAAAAACAAAATGGGATTTGAATATAATGTGTTGATGGTTCCAATTGGCTTAACAGCTGGCCTGTATTTTATATCATTATTATCAGTCGGAACCTCGTCGAATACCGACGCTCATTGACATATGGAATATTAAAAGTTGTACAACACAAATAGATTTTTCTCTACAATCTCTAACAAAATAAATGGAATCCTTTCGAAATGGTATGTAATATTAAGACAAGCAGCAGTTGAGCAGGTGTATCTCACATGACTCGCTCATCCGAGACGAGCCTCAGCAGTAAGGCCACGTTTACACGCGCCACAACTTCCAGGCTGTTCCACTTCTCGAGCAGGCGCCCGAGCACGAAGCGAATTGAGTTTCAAAAGGATTTTCATAAAAGCTGACAATTTTCATCGCGCGTTTCTAAAAGTTATTTCTAACTTTACTGCATTTGTACAAATTAAATTGAGTTGGAACTAACGGATTATATTTTGTGATTGTGTTGTGTATGCCGCACTGCAATTAAATCGGACCGTCGCAGAGTGTTATAGCTCGTTTAATATAATAAATCAAGTAAAATAATATAAAAAATAATATCACAATCACAGTAAGATCTGATAAACCCACAACAATTTATATTTGTAGCATTTTACAGGTTTTTATCCACCAATACTGGGATCAGGACTACGGTCCTAGTTTTGTCCCCAACAAGATTGTTGGGAACGGCATCCTACGTGGATTCCGATCCCAAGTACGAATCCCACTAGGCCGGTTTTGTATTTACTCGATATATTTTTGACACATTTCTTGTATAATTCGAAGCCTGAATTGAAAATCAAATAACGATTTGCGTTTAATTTGAAATAATTCGCTGAGCCTTATTTTATGATAATGACAATTCAATTTGCCCCTCGTTAGAATTCGTCAAACGCACGAAAAATTTGGACTCGATCATTTTCAAATAAATCCCAGCCTTTTTTGTGCGTGTCACAGAATTTTTTGTCTTCAAAGAGTAATTAAATTGTCTGTGTAATTGAATGCACCAGACTAGAATAAAGGTTAGATTTCTATGTATAAGATGGCGTTTTACATAGTTCGTAATTAATTTTATTATAATCAGCTTTGAAGAAGTTGGTCGCGGTATATAGTTCTCAAATATTGGCCACACGTAAATGACGTACTCAGCAGTAAGTTGGGATGTTTGGGGTCGAGTTTGCTTATAAGTTCAGGAGCCTGGATTACTTTGAATTCTTTAATAGTACTAAGTATCAGATCTAGCATTTTTTTATCACAGTTAGGCACGTTATTGGTAACGATATTGGTACTATTCGTGGCTGGTAAAAAAAGAGAGATAGAGAGAGGAACAGAAGGAACCTCTGCTCGCAGTAGACATAGGCGGGTGACCACAGACCGTCGCCGACGACCGGGACAGCCTGTAATGGATTCGGGGGAACCATCTCAGGCATAAACATATCCCCTCAGTAGTCGGACGTACCAGTAGGTGTGCAAGTCTGCCACGAAATAGAGGAGTGCTTGCAATCGCAAGCTCCCGCTGGCGGAGGCGCGGAAGAATGCCACCCGGCTCCCCGTACCTCCGTCACTAAGCGGCACTTCGTGAAACCCCGGTTTTTTAGTCCGTGAGAGTCGGACACTACCTATCTGCAGCTCCCGATGTGGGTGGGTGTCCATAACGGATTTTTCCGGGAAAAAAAAAAAAAAAAGTATAAGATGGCGTAGGTAGTAGACTATTACGGATACGTGGCTCCTCTTTATTCTATCCTTTAATGAATCGCTGGACTGTCCGACCACTACCCACGCTCCTACCCACCTCTCGGTATACGGAGCGAATCGCGGGAGATGCACGGGAGTTTGCTCACCGGCTCTGTTTATCAACGCAATTCTTAAAATATCGCTGGATTATTAATCACAATTTACGCTACAGCCATCACTTTAAGTCCGTGTCACTTAGACGAGAGGTGCCTCTCAAGTCGCAGTACACAACCATATAGTTATTTTTTTCTGGCCCTTTTTCGACTACGGCAGCCATTTTTACGAAGACTAGCCACCTGCAGAATATAGTGCACAAGTGTGTTTGCGGACGCATGCAAACATTCTACTCTCTGTTCTTTAAGACGCCAGGCCGATACGACTTTAAGTGTTATGTGAGGTGCAGAGAGTTAACGTGCTCAGTGAAGTACGTGGAGACCTCCACATTCCCAACTTCGTATTTGACTTTTGAAAAACCTTTGACACTACCAAATCCTACGAGTACTGGACTTGTATTCATCACCTGACGGTACGTTGTTGAATATTATTATTATCAGCCTGGTGTGTCCCACTGCTAGGCAAAGGCATCCACTCTCTTTTCACACTTCTATATCGAGTGCCAGACAGCGCCAATCTTTCAGGAAGGAGTCCAGCTCTCGCCATCGCCGACGTGGCCTGCCGCGTGGACTTCGAGCATTCTAACCAATAAATGATGAGGCAATCATAATTAATTACAGATCATATTGTTAAGTTTAGCGAACACATAATAGCTAACTAATACGTCAAGTTTTAATACGCGTAACGAATAGTCTTGTAAGGAGAAGATAATCAAAATAACTTCCTCTGTATACTTTAATGAGTTTACTCGAATAGTGCAGGAGCTGATTTGAAATTAGTGTAGTAACTAATAATAAAATAAAAAATAGTAATTAATCCTAGTAATCTATACAAATATTTTGAATGCGAAAGTTTACATAGATGTATTATTTGTAGCTTGATCACGTCAAATCTAATTTAGGTACGGATTCTGATGAAATTTGGCTACGTTGAACTTTATTTTACTCGAATGCCAAGGAAGGGTATATGTTTTTTTTACTGTAACAGTGCAATGTTTTGCGCGTGATTTTGTAAGGGACGCGGATAGCGGGGGTGAAACCGCGAGACATTACTAGTATGTAAAAGTATTTAAAACTTACTGAATAAATCTGTATGAAATATGCACTGGATAAAATGACAATTTTGGGTTTTATTTATTAAATTATCATAACAAAATTATTAATTCTACAATGTTAGATTGTATCTGTGGTGGAGGAGGAAACTGGCGTTTTGATTTCCTTCTCTTCATCTCTCCAACGGACCACTGGAAAATAAAAAAACCGAAAATAGGTATCTCTTGACCCCCTCGAAGGATCTCCACCTTGTCGTGGTGAGGGGGCTTAGTAGCCGCGTGGCTTGGACAACCACGGTGAACCAAGAGGGATCCCGGGTGGGGACGCGTCGGGTGGGCTTCGCTATAGCCCGCTCTAGATGCGTCCATGGAGGAGAGGTCGCGGGAGTCGCGGATTTAGTCGGTAGGGGCAACCCAGTTGTCGAGCCCGACACTGTACCCGGTTGAGCCACCCGGGCTCCTGCGTAGAGTGAGTAAAGGCATTCCCCTGCGTTACCAGAAAAAAAAAGTATCTCTTGATGACTTGAAAAAAAGTATATTTTTAAGATAACAAAATAAACTTTACAGTCGTTTGTACAAATTTTGTATGAAATCATACGTTTTTAGAAAACGTATTATTTAATTCAAAATGATTGATTAAAAAAAATATAAAAATTTTAAATTAAAACACTGAGTGAAAATAATTCTGAGCAGATTCTCAGACTATACACGTCAAGCTGAAGTTCCCCACAGGAACACCTCAGGAAAGTGAGCGGAGTATCGTATAGTTCGGGATTTACAAAACGCGAGTGTAATTAGGTAGCATGTTAATTAATACATTGCTCGCGTGAAACTTGTGAAACTCGTGAAACTGTGTCATGGCGTGTCGTGCGGATGTTCTGGAGCTTCGTATGAAATTAATATCGTTAGTTGTTGTGGTTGATGAGATCTGGTAAATTATAGTGTTATGCTGCATTGCAGGAAAATTGGGTCAGTACAACTGGGGAAATACATCTCGCTCACATAAATTCACTATGAATGTTGACGTGATGTTGACGACCAGGCTGGCGCAGTGGTACAGGGCTCGGATAAGTGGAGCATGTTGCGCCGGGGGTCGCGAGTTCGAATCCCGCCTGGGTCATGGATGTTTATCTATGTATTATATGTATTTCTATAATAAAAATCTTAAATATATAGAATTTCTTAAATTTACAAAAACTTATAAAAACAATGTCTAGTACCCGTAACACAAGTTACTTAGCACGGGGCTAGGCAAACGTAGTGTCATATCACATGAGTAAGTAAAGGAAGTCATCATCATCATCATCATCATCATCAGCCTATTGCAGTCCACTGTTGGACATAGGCCTCTCCCATAGTCATATGTCCACATAATATATTATATTATTATTATTACTATGACAGGTACACAGTTACGTTTCTTACTGCTATTCTGACACCCATTGGAGGTGGAAGAAAGACAAAACTTCTGCAAAATTTCTATCCGAATCTTTAGAAGCGTCATTAACCATTACATTACACAATATATAAGGATTCCCGACAGAAGACTTGTAAAAATGCCATCAAGCAAAAAGTTTTTTCCAAAGAAACAACGCGGGTTGCTCATGATGAAGCGGGGTACAAAACGTAAACTGTGACGTAACGAGCTGTTTATAAATGTATTTTTGTTATAAAACATATAAAAAACTGGCTGACCCGACAGACGTTGTCTTGTCATTATTGAAAAATACGTTGTACAGGTGTAATGTTATGTGGCCGAAATATCAACCCGTTACTTTACCCTACAATAGTATAAGTCTACAGATTATTTTCTTTGTTAATAACAATATATACTTAATAATTAATTATTATTATTAAGATATACAAACTAAAACAATAAACTTACTTCAAAACAATAGATACAACAGACTTCGAGACAATAATTGCATTCCAAATTTAAAATCCAATATTTATTTCATTGAATACATTAGAGGTGAGAAAATAATAATCGTTCTGATATGAATTTAAACGTCGTCTCCCACTCAACTTCTCTCCTGCGGAATATATTAGGGCCGCCAACTGTCCTGTTTTCTCAGGACACGTCCTAGTATTTGTAATGTACTGAGGTGTCCTTGATTGCTTAGAGTAGTCCTGGAAAATGAAAAGAAAATGAAAAAGTTTTGGTTCAAAATGTAATTACAGAAATTTTTTGCACGTCAACAATTACATCCACCACCGGGTCAGCCCTAGCCCTGTCCTAAAAAGAACCGACGAAACAAACTCAGCGGGTCGCATGATGTGATGAAGTATAAAAGTAAAAAATATGAAAATACAAATATATTTGCATATTATAAATGATATACAATTTACAATAATTGTGATATAGAAACAGCCTTGGAGGAGGGTATTAATCCCAAATGCGGTATCTGTCATAAAATGTATTACTTTGTAGTATGCCTTACCACACAAACGCTCTAACAACTTTTTTAAATTTATTAAACGAAAGTTTTTGGACGCTTTCTGGGATCCTATTGTAGCGTCGTATGCATTGCCTCGAAAGGAATTCCTTACTTTAGTAAGTCAGTGAACTGGTATATCTAATTTGTGCCTGTTTCTCGTATTCCTGGACTAAGCCTCTATGAGAAAGGTATATAAAAATCACTAGTCACTTTTCACTTATATATTTCAATTTAACACACTGTTAATTGCGATTTCATCTGTGAGAAAAATCTCATTGGTATCTTGTTTTGTAAAAAGTATTTTATGCTTAAAATTATAATACATAGGTATTTATGCCAAATTCATTCCAAATCCGCCTAGTATTTTGTGCGTAAATAACATTACTAATATTTGCATTTACTTTATTAATAGTATTAAAAAATAAGGACTGTGTTTCATTTAATCCAATTTCTTTGTAAATGTATCTATAATTAATTCTTCTGTGCGGTTTTTTCTACGTGCTATTTTTTAATAGTTTAGTTTCATTACAATGAAACTATCTTAACGGATTTTGTCGCGGTTTATTTAGTTATTGAACAAGCTTTACGTTTTAGAAGCTAATCGACAACCACGGTCACGAGTTTAGCGAGTAAACTTAGGAAATCACGCTTGTCCTTGCTGTTTAAAACCATAACTTCTAGTTTTGAGTTGTCTTGTAACTTAGTTTTGACAACCCTACAAGACATTACCATTTTTATGAATTTCCGATACGTCCGTCTATTGTATTTCAATTTTATTTATATCCTCTCTGTGTTGCGGAATGCGCCGGTAATATTGTCGTTAGCGAGAAATGAGAGCTTGTACTTCGCTTTTTATTTGGCGCTAACAAATGGCTTTGCTTTTTAATATTCGCCTCTTAATTGATCCCATGCAAAGTAAAGTTTTTTCGTACGGTATATGAATTCACGATTGCCGATTAGATAGGAGAAGAAAAAGAGGGCAACAAAACAAAGCAGGCAATGTGAAACGTATTACGTAGTTACCTGCTTATCCACTCGTAGCACATTCTGCTACGAGTCTGTAGCGCTGCGTAGCTATGCTACGAGGAAGGTTGACTACGGATGCCATGTAGCAGGGGTACACTACCTCTTGCAAAAAACTTATAAATAACAAGCTACGCCCCGCGTATTCACCCGCGTAAAATTCGATCACGTGGAATAGAAAATCATCCTATGGCTTCCTATAGGAACATTTTTTCGGGATAAAAACTATCCTGTGTTAATCCGAATTACTCTCTATGTGTGTACCAAATTTCATGAAAATCGGATAAGCTGTTTTTGCGTGGAGGAGTACCAAACAAACATACAAACTTTCGCATTTATAATATTGATAGGATAAGCTGTCTTGCTTTATCAATAGCGTTTATTTCATATTATAATTTGTTTTATTAAATTTAATCCAAATCAAGAGCAAGACAAGAGAAGACTAACAAAATCCAAACTCACAAATTTTCGCCCTAATAATATTCTAGTATGATAAAAAGTGTGCTTAGAAATTAATAACAAAACCATATTATTCACATTGTTACATGACAAAGTAAAACAATGTCTGACGTGTGACGCGGGTCCATGTAGCTGACACAGATAATGACTACAGAGGCTTCCGTGTACAATAGAACCTCCTCGCAGCCGGACATACAGACGTGTGAGCTGCGGCCGAAACCGTTGTCTTGTTTAATTTAAAAAACTTTATTCTACATCAAATGGAACAGAAATAATGGTTAGCATCTTATTGATCGCACTATTTTAAATTTTGACCAATTAAATATATTTAATACGTATTTAAATACATAAAAAATGACTGCTACTAACAAGGAAGAGGTAGTGCCACACCGCATGCTTGCGTGCAGCCGAATCGGGCCGGCACGACCGGGGAGGTACCTCTCGCTTACACGAGACCGGAGTGAAGTGACAGCTGTGCTGTTGCGTTTCGTGTGGTGTGTAAGTAGCCGGTGGCCACGGAAGCGGACGAAAGAAGAGACCAGCGCACCTGCATGGTCTCTACGCGGACGTCTATGGGCGTCGGTAGGCTCCAACTGCTTGTTTGCCCTCTATAACATAAAAAAATAATAATACGTTTATCAATACTAGTAGCGCCACGCACTATATACGCGGTCGGATAAAAGTACTATATTACGATATAAGTCATAATATAACCGAATAGAACCATAATTATACAGCACAATGATGAAAAAATGTGCTGTACTGTGCAATAGTTGCAAAATGCATTACATAATGCATAAGTGAATGCGCAGACACACATTCCCTATCTCTTCATTCTCCTGTCAGATGGAACGGGAAATCGACAAGAGAGAGAGAGAGAGAGATTATGAGACGAAAGAACGACGGCGCTGTGACACCGTTCAAAACCCCTACTTCGTACTGTCATTAGAAATTGAAAAATCCTTAAACAGTTTAGTCCGATCAATATAATAATAATTAATAATATAATATCAATCAATTTATTTCAATACTAGAACCTGAACATGCTTACCACTAGACGACGAGGCAGTCAAATATACGAATGGAGGCTGACAATAATGAAGATAAAGCATCAAATCGAGATAAAAAGAAATCGAGAAAAGATTGAATCTCCCGAATGATTACAGTACGATTTTTAATCTTACATCAAAAGTGAATTACGGGCTGCAGATTAAATTGGACCGGTAGGCTCGGGCGCGTCTCCATCGCCAATGAATAAATTAGCATTTGATCTTAACGTCGGATCATTTTAAAGGACTTTTGGACATCAGGGTACAGTAGGACTTATTTGATGGCTCCAAGTTAGCTGAGTTATTTTTTTAAAGAAAAGTGAACAATTCTTTTATTTAAGGGCCACATCACTCACACGAGACGCGGGGAGCGCACACTTCAAGACGTCAGACGAGGCGATTTATGGTCGCCGCACACTTATCAACTCGGAAAGGGATTGTAACCGTATCTCTTCGAGTCGGTCAGTATTATTTGTGTGAAACTTCATACTGCAACGCACACTAATAGGAAACGTAAAGTAATCGTATCGTTTTCGCTTTTCTAGGCGAGTCGTCTACGATCCCTTTCCAAGTTGATAAGTGTGCGGCGACCGCGTCGCTAATGTATGTCAATGAACGTCTCAATGCAGTCGCGAGATCGCGGTACTGATACGAGGCGGTCTCACGACTTTAATGCGACCGTCGCAAAGAGTTGCTAAATCGTGCGACTTTATCGGTGCTGTGGCAAAGTCGCCAGTCGCCGCGTCTAAAAGTCTCATGTGTGCTGTGGCCCTTAGATAGAGATATAGAAAGTGCAAGCAAAGATATCATTTTGCAACCGTATCATGTGCGCGAGAGGTACGTTTCCCTTTAGGCTGGCGCAATTATACTGGAATATACTTTATACTAGCACTAACTCTGGTATATTTTTCAGATAGGAATATATTTTTCTTTCGACGTGAAAAGCATATGACTCTCAAAAAACATTTTTTAATACAACCGAATTTCAAATATTTAATTTTCGTTTAAAATTTAAAATTTCGATTACTAGTTAGGGTTTAATATTCTTTATTTATTGTTGAAGGTGCCGAAGTGTGGATAAAATGGATGTGAAATTAATTTTGGGTCATCACTAGCAAAGGGTTTCCAGCGAAACTATCGCGTCCAACTGACATATGAAAAGTTTTTTAATGACCTTGGGAGGGTCAGTTCAGTATACACTACACTAGTAGTTAGTACAGTTGTTGTTCGGTAATCTCGATCACATTTTACTTTAATTTTTTATTTTATTTTTTTATTTTTCATTATAAACTCCTCATTGTTGTGCATTTCTAAGGCTGTAAGCTCTTTAAAATAGAAACGTTACCTACTTTAAAGTGGAGCTCTCGTACCGTAATCATTTAGACAAAAATCGGCTTACGTTTTTCTTACCATCAATATAAAGAATTTGTTTTCCATACAAAATGAACGATCTAAAGAATATCCGCTTTCAATGAAATAGACCCGACATAAAGAACACGACTAAAAAGCGAGGTAAAAATCGTGAGCCGTTAATAAAATTCCGGCATTGTCAGTTTGCATTTATCAAAGAGAAAGGGGGGGTGGGGATGTACAGATGTGACGAGAGCGAGAGGGGAGACAAAATGACTAAACGATATCGACGGGAGAATAAAATCAATCCTACGATTTTTACACATGAATGTGTAATTTTTCAAGTTGTGGTTGTTTGTTTATAACTATTCATGTTATATGAAGATCATTGTCTAAATTGCGGCCTTGCTGGATTTACAGCGCCCTATGACTGGTATAATAACTTTCGGAACATCGGCGTTGTGGCTTCCAATAATTACTACTTATATTATTTATGCTGTCTGTATGTACGTTTTTTTATGTTATTTATATCGTTCTTTCACGCAAAAGCTATTAAACTGAATTGGCTATAATACATTCAAATATGTATTATAGCCAATTCAGTTTAATAGCTGTACGTCTATTGTGATGTAAAATAAATGGTTTCTTAATGTTATTTTGCAAAAAGGTTCAGTAAGGATACATTGTGCTGAGGGTGCAGGTGTCAATAATAATTTCAATTAACACAAAGAAATCCTATTTTGAAATATTATCTTGGTGATGTTTTGTGTTTTGTGTTGTTGGTCATTTTCGTATATTTAGGCAAATGTTGTTCATGATTATGCTCCTCTTAGGCGATTTTATCTCGCTTAACGAGATCGACTAACAGAATATAACCGGACCTTCTCAATTAACAACTATCAAATTCGTTTAGGTCCCCTGTTATACAGTAAAATATAATATTGTCAAACGTGATAAAATCAGTTAAAAGAATCAATGAACAATTTTTGCGTAAATATTCGAAAATTATATTTTCTTGTTGAAAAAGCGATGCTAGTCTACCCGAATTTATATAATTGTATTCAGCAGAGTAGAGTTACCGAGTTCAATTCATTCACCACAGCAAGCAGGGTGATGTTAGAACTATAACTCTTCCCAATAAACCGGCGCAACGCTTAATGCGGAGATTTTCCGAGTATTTTTTTGTCCGCTTAAATAGATTGCTTACAACTGTCTCGAGTAACGCAAATGAAGGATTAAAAGTACCGCGTACAAAAAGTCCAGTAGTAAGCGATCTATATACAAAAATCCCTCGTCTGCGCAAGCCTTTCTTCTTATATCAATACAAACTGAAATGAAACCGTTGTAACAGTTATTCCCAGACTACCGCGCGTGATCTTGTTCGAGGATGAAGGGGTGGTCGGACCCCTCCATTCCACATATAATTCTTGAAAAAAAAATTAGATTGAGTTTCCTAGATAAGATTTCCGTTTTAAAGCGGCCGTGATATAGCGGTGTATGACTTCCCTAGCAGGTTAACTACGTACACCAAATGACGAGATTTCCGATGATTTCCGCCATTTAATACGTGACCCATAAAATTCTCTTCATAACAACACTGCGATTGAATTTATCAAGTGTTTCCAACCCTCAGATTTCCGCCATAAGTCTTCTTGAGTAACGACACTCCAAACAATTTATATTGCACCTACAATGCCACCTCATCTAAGTACGGTGTGCAAATTTGCAAAGAACAGGTTACATTGTACGCGAGAAAATGATCCTTATTCTGTATTGACAAGGTTAAAAGTCGCTTGGTTACTTTGAGTGATTTCCATATACGACATTACGACGAGGAGGTCATTGTTGAAAGCCACTATCGTTTGAGCTCAGTGAGGTGTTCCCATTGTCCAGGAGATTGACGGCACCGCAATTAGTGAGACTGTTACATTACTTTAGCTGTTTGTTTTGGAAATTCTCGGCTGTTAATATATAATAGTACCTGGTTGACCGAGCTTCGCTCGGATAAATAATAAAAAGACGGAGTTCCGCCATCTATTGAGGAGTAAAAAAACCATAATTATATATAATATAATATAGATGGCGCTTATATTATATATTATTATATCTTGAGAACCGAGCTTTTCTCGAACCTGGGATTGATAAATCGATTCCTTGAGCCGAAAAACCCCTAATCTGTAACTTTCATGAAAATCGTTGGAGCCGTGTCCGAGATCCTGATTACACATATATAAATATACAAGAATTGCTCGTTTAAAGATATTAGATAATAATAATGGTTTAATCTGTTTGTCCATTCCATTAGTTGAAGACAGTACAATTACAGGTAGGAAATTCAATAATCCTGCTTTTTTTTATTAACTTTATATTTATTTATATTTCTACTAGTTTCCCGACAGACGTTGTCTGGTCATTGTTGGAAAATATGTTGTTATGCTAACGTATACAATGTGTTTATTCGAGTTGCCGACTGCACATCGATCTGCCGGCCTGATTTGTGCCCACTTCAACACACAAAATTTTTTTTGTCAAATTAGGTCCAGTCGTTCAGTTCGAGTTCAGTGACACACACGCACTCAAGAAAAATATAATATATATAAATATATATATATTATTTATTATATCACAATATATATATATACATAAAGATTTATTTTGTACTGCAACTCAAGTTTTGTGAGAGGCGTAACAATAGTTTTTTTATGACGAAGACATTTATATCCGCGGAACTAGAGTTTTTTCAATGTTGTACGTATGATGATTTTAGAGTCACCGGCATAAACCAACGGTTGTATGTCAGAAGCACGAGCGTCATAATCAAAACAGCGTTTCCACAAGCATTGAACTATATTACTATCGTACGTAGTAGTAACAACTCACTATCCACAAGACAGTTTATTCAATTCTGTCACCATAGATAATCTATACTAATATTATAAAGAGGAAACCTTTGTATTTTTGTATTTTTGTATGTTTGTATTGAATAGGCTCATAAACGACTAGACCGAATTCAAAATTTCTTTTACGATTACTTAGAGGAATTCTTCCGAATACGTATAGGCTATATTTTATCCCGGAAAATAGATAGGATTTTTCGTGGTAGTGAAAATTGTGGAATGCCCACAAAAAAGTCCGCCATAGTGTAAACCGAACATTTATATTTTAGCCATTATAACCACTTTTCCATAGAATAAAGTAATTAAAATTATTAGCCTATATTTATTGGTCATACTATCGTCAAATACTAATCCTTATCCAAATAAAAAATTTATTGAACAAGATTGTTTCAATAGCTATAAATTATTTTTTATTTTATTCCAATCAGACAATCCATTCAAAAGATATTATGAATTTAAAATTGTGATTGGTATTAAAAATGGCATATGTGAAGATGGTTATCCCGTTTATAGACGACGCGACATCAACAACGGAGGGCAGGTTGCTACCTTAAATGTCCGGGGACAAACTATTATTATTGACCACAGATGGGTTGTTCCATATTCACCAATACTATGTCAATCTTTTAATGCACACATTAACGTAGAGTATTGTCATTCTGTACAAGCAATAAAATACATTTGCAAATATATCAACAAAGGATCGGATCAAGCCACTTTCATGCCAAAAAAGTACACGACGAGATTGAACGGCCGCGGCCGGTACATCAGTACATCTGAAGCAGTATGGCGGTTATTATGTTTCCTATACATGATAGACACCCTGCCGTAGTGCATTTAGCGGTTCACTTAGAGAATGGACAAAGAGTGTACTTCTCAGCGGAAAATATGCAAAATATAGTGGATAATCCTTCAAAAACGACACTCACTGCGTTTTTTGACCTGTGCAACAGTGATGAATTTGCTAAAACATTACTGTATCACGAAGTGTAATAATGAGGCATTATTACACTTGGGCTAACAATAAATTCTCTAGAAGGAAACGTGGCCAAGACGTAGTTGGTCATCCAGGTATTAAAAAAGACGCGGCGTTGAAACGAGTATACAGCATTCATCCTTCCCAGTCAGAGTGTTTTTACCTCAGGATACTACTTTACCATGTACGTGGCCCAACGTCGTTTCAGAACTTAAAAACCGTTGATGGTGCTATTAAAGAAACTTACCAAGCCGCTTGCCGGAGTAGAGGTTTGCTGGAAAACGACAACCAATGGGAAACTACTTTGCAAGAAGCTGCAATTTCCGAATGTCCGCTGAAGCTGAGAGAGTTGTTTGTTAACCACAAACATTAATTTGTTTCCCCTCTGAACCTCTCAAATTATGGGACAATTTTAAGGACGATTTGTGTCAAGACATTGCAAATATAGCCCAGCAACAACAAATCCAGGACTATGATGTGTATTACGAAGGCTTGATACAGATTGAGAACAAACTGTTAGAATTGAGCTACAAAAGTTTCAGAGACTTTGGATTACCTTCTCCTAATCGCTCGCAAAATGAAATAGATGCCATACTGTACCGTACACATTTTGTTGTAAATGAGCTGTCAGTATTTGTCAACTCAAATATAACCAAGCTGGTGACAGATCAAAAAATTGCGTTCGATGTCATAATTGAAAGTGTGGAAAATAACAGTGGTCGGCTATTTTTCTTGGACGCACCTGGCGGAACAGGTAAAACCTTTCTTGCCATTTTATTGTTGGCAAAAGTACGACAGTCTGGAAAAAAAGCACTGGCAGTTGCGTCTTCTGGAATTGCTGCAACATTATTGAGTGATGGGAAAACTGCTCATTCCACCTTTAAATTACCGTTGGCTGTGTCTCTAGAGCAACAATCCGTATGCTCTATCCGCAAAAATGGACCACTATGGAAACTGTTACAGGATACGTCACTAATTATTTGTGACGAGCGCACCATGAGCCATAGAGCTCATGTAGAAGCAGTAGACCGCACATTATAAGACATTAGGAGCTGTGGTAACATTATGGGAGGTGCAACTTTTGTTTTAGCTGGAGATTTTCGACAAACTCTTCCGGTTATAACAAAAGGTACACGTGCCGACGTTATAAAAGCGTGCCTTAAATCATCTCCTTTGTGGATAGCTATTGAAACACTCAGTTTGCGCACGAATATGTGAGCACCCTTACCTAAATAATAACCGTGACAGCAATTTTCCTCAAAAATACTTCAACTTGGTGACGGAAAATTACCAACTCCAGTCCCAAACAGCTCCCAAGTATTATTAAACAATGAATTGGCTCAAACTGTTCACAGTCTACAAATACTGGTAGACACAATCTATCCCGACATCGAAAATCTAACAGAACGAACTTCCGATTGGCTCTGTTCTAGAGCAATAGTGGCACCGAGAAACGATGCAGTAAATGAAATTAACAAAATGAGTATTGAAAAAGTACCCGGTGATTTTAAATGTTTTAAATCCATCGTCACCGTGTGTAACACCAAAGATACAGTACACTATCCACAAGAATTTTTAAACTCACTCAATCCTGCCGGCTTGCCACCCCACAAACTTAAAATTAAAGTAGGTACGCCCATTATGCTATTAAGAAATTTAAGCCCTCCTAATATGTGCAATGGGACAAGACTTTTGATAAAAGAATTGCGAGCCAATGTGATTGTAGGGACCGTCATCACCGGCCCAGCGGCTGGACAGCTCGCTCACATTCCGCGGATCCCGATGATACCGACAGATTTGCCTATTTCCTTTAAAAGATTACAGTTTCCCGTCAAGGTATCGTTTGCCCTTACAATAAATAAATCCCAGGGTCAAACTTTTTCAATGGTAGGCATCGATCTCAGAAAAGAGTGCTTTTCTCATGGCCAATTATATGTCGCACTTTCTCGAATATGATCTCCTGAAAACCAATATGTTTTAATGCCATCTACAAATACTACTGCGAACCTAATGTATAGTGATTAGTGAAGCATTACGGTAAGTAAAGTCGTTAAAATTAAAAATTAAAAACAAAAAAAAAGAGTTAAGCAGGTACGAAACAAAGAAATGTAACATGAATAAAAATCTATAAAAACATACATACAAAACATTTTTTTTTTCAGAGAGCTTAAAAAATAAATGTCTATCCGTGCAAAGCCGAGGCGGGTCGCTAGTACAGTATATGTATACTGAGAACAGTCGCTGCTTATAAACTAAAGGGCCACATATCAAAAATTTCCAAAATCGATTTTATTCAAAAAATATTGCTAGAATCACATATATTTTCATATTTGACGAAGACACCCGTCAAAATAGGCCTCTAAATCAGATTTTTTTGCACACGCCCTTTTAGCATTATGGCTCATTTACAGATAACTTCAGAGCAAAGCAGCCACTTTTTCAGTTACGTCCCCACTGATAACCTTAACGCACGTTTGTTTGGAGCAAAAGGGCCATATAACAAATAGTGACCTGTGATAAACAAAATATTTATATGCAAAAGGGCCACATTTTGATTTGCGTCAGTTTTGCATATAAAAACAAGTAAGTATTCGATTATTTTCATAACAAAAGTGCCATGTTTTAGATTACATCTGTTTAGTTATAGAAAAATCTCACAATATGTTATCATTGTTATAAGCATTAGAAGTAGTGTCTGTGATGTGTTTGTTTTGCTCAAAACCTTATTGTACTAGCCATGGTTTTTTTTAAGCAAAATATTATAATAATAACTATTTAGTATTGTAGTTTTGTGAATGAAAGAAATATTAGTTTTCTAATGAGTTAAGTTTCAAATTCAAACAATCTATACTTCTATACTTAATATATAAAGAGGAAAACTTTGTTTGTTTGGTTATAATGAACTGTTTGGTACATGACTTAAGTCATTTTGTCGCAGCATCTCGCCTGTCCAATACGATGAG
>LUGF01021923.1:0-11770 GCA_001625245.1 Calycopis cecrops | reverse complement strand
CTCGTTTGCCCTCCTATAAAAAAAAAAAAAGACAACACATCTCCATTTAAGAATAGTCATATATCATATATTCACATTCCAGCGTGGAAGTGGAAGACTAGTGACAGATCACACTTGACAGACGCTGCCTAAGATATATAGGATATCTGCAGCCCTCTCCTCCCTGTGATAAGCTAGCAGCTGCCACAAGCCACCCGCGGTCGTCCTGTCACTGATCCCTCTCTCCAGTCTATCATCACTGGTTGACCACGGACTACTACTACTACTAATAGTGGCTTACTAATGGACATCAATATTAGTTCGGAGTCTGGAAGGTACCGTACCTCTGAGCACGTTAAGGGAATATAAAGAGATATCAGGCGCAGGAGCGGCGGGTCCTGCGCCTGATTTCTCACCAGTCATGTCGGACTCTGGTCCCATGGGAACGAGGGTATAGAGAGTGATATTCAGACGCTTCTGCACTGTAATACGCCTGCGTAGATGGTTCGTCTCCTTAGCGACGGCGTGGCTGAAATCCGGCTAGGACGATATTAAATTAACAAACATCCACGACCCGGGCGGGATTTGATCCCGAGACCTTTAGCTGAACGTGGGCGGCTGTATACATTACTGACCCGTAGTCACCCATGTGAGCGAAAGGTACAATAAACTCTAACAACAAACACGAAGGGACAATAAGGGCAAAGGATTATGTATGACAACGCCATCTACATTCTGTCCTAACAACATCGGCTCTGTTAAATTTATCATTTTTAAATAGTTTTTTCGCTTTTTAACTTTATACAAGTTTAAAATCTTAAAGTTATCTGATTGAACTTTAACCACTAATGTTCGCAAAGTTAACAAATTGTGTTTCAAAAAGATATTAAGTGAAGTGTTTTGTGCAAGTATAAGTGCTACTTCAAAACTAATTGGTGAAAAACTCGAAATATCTTGCAAATAAATCACCTAAATAAACGATATAGTGCATATTAAGAACATATAATTTGGTTTTAAACCTAATACAAACATCCACTTAAGTTAAACTATAACGTCCAAGTTCGTTTATTTTTCGCGGGTAATAGTGTGTGAACGTTTTTTATTTGATCCTCAAATACCTGCGCAAACACAAGAATTAAGTCCCTACCTAATATAGATTCGTAAATTTCGCAAGCATACGTCACAGCGTAGCGGTTGAACGGATAGGTTGCCAAGCTGTCAAATTCGATCCATGGTTCGCTACTAGCTCACGGATAAAAATTTTTCTAAAAATTTAAAATTCTCGAACTACTACTGTATCACACCACAGTTATTGATTGACACTACAATAGCCATTGTAAATATGAAGTTTGCTTGCTGTAAGTCCACGACAGAGGGAGCCACCGGTACCTTGCAATGCAGCAGCTGCAAAAATAATTATCACGTTGCCTGCATGTTCCCTTCTGATAAAAAAAAATACAATCAAAAATTGTGTGACACAAAAAAGGACTTTGTTTGTCCAGAGTGTTTGAACAACAAGCCACGCCAAACCATTAATGACAGTACACCGGTAAGACCTGCAGTAACATACGATCCAATGGATAAAATTACAACGAAACGGGGGGCATCTACTACTGCGTCCCCACCAGATTATCAGTATCCAATATCCACTGATCTACAAAATCATATCTGTTGCATTGTGTCAGCGGAATTTAATAAATTCTATGACAAAATAAAAGGCATAATTACTGAGATCATCTCCTCGGAACTAAAACCACTCAAGACCGAAATTGCTTCTATTAAAGACTCTCTCACATTTATAAATGAACAGTATGAAGAATTAAACAAGCGAGTCGATACTGTCGAAGCGGAGCTGAAAGCAACGGCTGCATCGCGAGCTGAAGTAGGTAACTTGAAGTCCTATGTGGATAAATTAGAAACGGACATTAATAATAGGGAACAGTGGTCTAGGCGATCAAACATAGAAATCTATGGCATACCCGAAAAAAAAGGCGAGAATTTAATACACATCTTAGAATCCATAGCTAAACAGTTGGACTTTCCTCTTAATACAGCCTTTGACTTAGATTTCATAACACGCGTAGCACCGAAAAGCGATATAAAGGAAAAACAAAACCCGTTGTGCTACGTTTCTTAGCCAGGTATAAAAAGGACGATTTTCTGTCTAAGGCGAAGAAAGGTAAATTAACAGCTACTGACATCGGCTTCTGTAATAACACTTCCAAAATATACTTTAATGAGCATTTAACTAGATCTAATAAACAGTTATTACAGCTTGCTAAGACTAAAGGTAAAGAGCTTAATTTTAAATATGTGTGGGTCAAAAACTGTTCGATTATGATGCGCCGCACTGATGCCTCTCCGGTAGTACATATATCAAATGTAGTCGATTTAAACAAACTAAAGTAGGAGCAACACTATTAGCCACATATCTTTTAGAATTGCATTTATTGGCTTCTGGTTTGTTAAATAATGTATACTACTTTAAATTTTTTCTCTGTGTTAATGTTCCCTTCATAAAATTTAATTACCCTATTAATAGGTTTAAGTGTATTATTAGTGTATTAGACTTATTACTATTAAGTTCCTACCATTGTTTTAATCCATATATTATTACACTACACATGTTAACAAAAATTATATTATGTTTCTATAGCAAGCTCTCCATTTTGTTACTACACTTACAATGTACAAACAGTAGTCTACAAAAATTCATACTATCTAAAATTATATTGCTCTTCAATATTATATTATTAACCGTTTACTCTAAAATCATATCGATAGCATATTATGGGACGAATAATATGAAAATTAGTAAATATATCAAAATCAAATTAATTAAATTATGTGTTGTAATGATTATGCTGTGTTTATATTATGTGCTACTCAATAAACAGGATCTTAATGGCGACGACTAATCTTTCAATTTACTATCAAAATGTTCGAGGATTAAGGACAAAAACTAATACAATGTTTCGAAACATTATCTGCGCTGATTATGACATGATTTGCTTGACTGAAACATGGCTACTCCCAGGTATATATGACAGTGAAATTTTTGATAATCGATATAGTGTTTATCGTTGCGATCGCGAGTATGCCCGTAGAGGGGACTCCCTGGGAGGTGGCGTACTCATCGCGATAAAGCGAGAGTTCTCTGTATTTACATGGAGACAAATAAGTTTTCCAGAGTTCGCTGCAGAAGCTATTGAGATAGTAATCGGTCTTGGCCAGCGCGCCTCTTGCGATAAACTACACATACACTGCTGCTATATACCACACTGCAGCTTACATTTGGAATGCCTTGATACTTTTCTGGAAGATATACTAAATTCCTATATACATTATTCTTCTGATAAATTTTTAGTCGTTGGCGATTTTAACGTATCTATGGCACTGTGGAATAATCGCGATCCGAATGGTAATAATAATCAAGTTTATCCTGAGAGTAATGATATCTTAACTAAATCGCTATATTCGTTCCTTAACACTACATCGTTCACTCAGTTTAATTTTATACCGAATATTAACGACAGACAACTAGACCTTGTAATCAGTAGCGAAAATTGTTACGTAGCTCATTGCCTAGATCCGCTAACACCTGAGGACACACACCACCCAGCCCTGTCAATTAATCTGCATCTTCAAAATAAAATTCCTTTTACTCGCCCCCAACCGAGATTAATCCATTTATATAAAAAAGCAGATTACGATAAAATTAATCAGTGGCTCGGTGATGTTGACTGGACTTCACTATTCCACAATTTAAGTATTGACGACTGTACGAATAAATTTTATGAGCTGTTAGATAATGTTGTGTCCTTGTTCGTTCCCGTTACTAGATCTACAGATTGTCGGTATCCTCCGTGGTTTTCCAAGTCTCTTATTAAGATGATAAAAGAGAAACTTAAATATCATAAAAAGTGGAAGACCTATGGAAGAATCAACGATTACGATACTTTTTGCCTCTTGCGTGACCGCCAAAAACATACTCAAATCGAATGTTATACAAATTATATCTTACGTACCGAACGAAACATAAAATACCACATCAAAAATTTCTTTACTTTCATAAACACGAAAAGAGAGGCTTCAATCTTACCTGACACAATGACCTATAACGACAATAAGGCTTACAACGGACTCGATATATGTAATCTTTTTAATGAATATTTTAAATCATCTTTTGATCCCCCTGATGAACCAGGCTCTCATCCAGAATTTTCCAATACCTCAGTGTCATTAGGTTCTATTAAGATCGATGAAAAATTAATTTTAAATTATATGAAACGCTTGGATATCAATAAAGGTGCTGGCCCCGATGGTATCTCTCCAATTTTATTAAAGTCATGCTGCAAAACATTGGCGTTTCCCCTGTCCATCTTATTCAATTTGTCCCTTAGCTCTGGTACAATGCCCATTGCATGGAAAAGGTCATACGTCATTCCGATTCATAAATCAGGAAATAAGCATGATATAAAAAATTACAGACCTATCTCCAAACTTAATGTGATAGCTAAGTTATTTGAAAAAATTGTATATGATCAAATTTGTCCCATCGTCAGACCATTTATAATTGAACAGCAGCATGGTTTCATTAGCGGAAAATCTACAGAATCTAACTTGTGCGAGTTCACACATCAGGTTCTGAGGCACATGGATGGGGGCGGTCAAGTAGAGGCCGTGTATACAGATTTCTCCAAGGCATTTGATAAAATACCACATAGAAAATTAATTCATAAACTCTATGCCTTTGGAATACATGGAGATCTTTTGCGCTGGATTGAATCTTATTTGAGGGATCGAAGTCAATCGGTCGCCGTTAAGGGTTTTACGTCATCTTTCGTACCCGTAACCTCGGGTGTTGTTCAGGGATCTCATTTGGGCCCTTTGCTGTTTAATATTTACATTAACGATATTATATATTGTTTTCACCATTGCAAAGTTTTATTATATGCAGATGATCTAAAGATTTTTAAACCTGTTAAAACAAGCCTCGATTGTGACCTGATTCAGCGGGATCTCGAGAGACTATGTCAATATTGCGCAACGAATAACTTACAACTAAATGTTAATAAATGCTCTTCAATAACTTTTACGAGAAAGCTCAACCCAATTATTAAAACATATCATTTAAATGACATACCGATAGTAAGACTTACAATGGTGAAAGATTTAGGCGTCTTATTGGATAGCAAACTTACTTTTACAGCTCATGTGGATCATGTTATATCTAAAGCGCATAGAATGATTGGCTTTGTTTTAAGAAATGGTAAGGAATTTAAACATTGTAATACGTTAATTCTATTATATAATTCATTAGTCCGCTCGATTTTAGAATATGCCTCAACTGTATGGAATCCTACATATAAAACTCTCATCCATCCTATAGAGGCTTTACAGAATAAATTTTTGCATAAAATACAACACAAAACCGGATTTACTAAAAATGTTTTACCATCCTTGGTTAGTCGTCGTCATCAAAGAGACCAAATTTTATTATATAAAATTATACACAACTTTGTGGACTCTCCATATTTAATTTCCAATATATTTTTAAATTGTCCAAGATTAGGTGCAAGAAAGTCAGTACTTTTTCATGTCCCAAAATGTAAATCTGACTATTTTAAGTATGGATTTTTAAATAGAGCTTGCAGTACATATAATACACATTGTAATGCTATAGATATTTTTAATATACAATTAGTCAAATTCAAACAAGACATTTCACAGATTTTTAAGGCAAACCACTAGATATTTACTAGCCTAATTTTTATCTTAGATTAAGCATACTTCGAAGTTTTTGTTGCTAGGATTATGTAATATTTATCAGTGGAAACTTTATTGATGTATGTCTAAACTAATTGTTTTTATTGTACTAATTAATATCACCATTGTTTGTTTCCCAAATAAATAAATAAATAAATAAATAAATAAATAAATAAAGGAATTATACAACTCTCCCATAAAGTCCACACAACCCTTGTATGTAAATCAATGTTTGTATGGTACCTACAGCTAGTTTTGAATAAAAATATTTTCTTTTAAGAGCGTTTACGCCTTGCGCAAGTGGTTTTATGTAATTCATGGGTAATTCAAACCCACACATACGGATCGCCGTGTGAGTAGCATATATATGATGTTAGTATATTCTATAGTCAAATTTACCCACTATGATCCACGTACTGAATTGATGTCGTTTGCGACCAGTGTTTTAAAGACGTTTTAAAAAATTTACAGAAAATTAATTTCTATACAATAATCAAAACTTTAAATGCATGATTGTAAAGAATATGCTCTAGTTTATTGGTAAGCTATTATTATATTAAATTAAATAAGGTATATCGTCGAAATATACATTTAAAGTTTGACTAAATTTCACATTTATAGAATTTTAATTTCTCATAGATAAGATACCAAAACCAATTTTTTTTTCTACTAACTATTCTCTCAAGGATCTTATCAAGTGGTTATTATTTTTTGTTAAAGTATTTCAGTACTTTTATGATATTTTGAGCTTCGAAACTGGCGCTAAAGGGAAATAAACAAACCTCTAATAAGTAATCATGATAGAATACGTACATACTAAATTAATTGAAATATTTTTTCTACTAACTATTTAGACAAGAATATGTCCTACAATCATTAGTATGTAACATACAATATAAGATAAGTGGTTCATGTTTTTAAGGTGTTTAAAAAGTGCTGTTTTCAAGGCAAATTGCGTTGGAAGGCGTAAACGCTCTTAATTTCAGTAGATTTCAGCAGCATTTTGCTCCCTCGATTGGGGAGCATCTTCTCCCTTGATTCGGGAGCATTTGAGGAAAAGCTGAAGTCATTACTAGTCTACCACCTATCTCTACATCCACCATCCACCATCATACCATCTCTACACACTCACCAGTCCATTGCTTATCTTCTCCGTTTCCAGAGGCCTGGTCATCTTCTGTGCTCTCTTCTGAGCAGATGCCGCTCTCTGTTGCAAGATCTGGAAGCAGAAGATTATATAAATAGCGTCTCAATTTTTTTATGTTGGCCTCCTTCCTCCTCCCACCGCCATGGGCCACTCGTGGTTTTCTTCAGATAACACAAATGTTAAATTGTAAAACTATTTTAACGTAATTTATCGCGGTTTTACAATCCAGACTTTTCATACATACAAATAGGGTATATTAATTTTTTAAAGTTAAAAAGATTAAACTGGTTTTTGTTTTTGGTTTATGTTAGGTTAATAGTATTAGTAGTTAGTATAATATTACGAAATATGTGATGAATATATCCAGGCCGACGTTGACAGGTTGTAAAGGGCAACTTAACCCTTGACATCAACAGTGAGTTGCTGACAGACGTTGCGTGCGACTCGGTGACGTTTGACTGACACATTAGACTATAAAGTTCAACTCAGTGTAAAGGTCAAGTGCACTCATTATTATGAAATAGGAAGAGATAGTGCCACGCTGTATTGCAGTCGAAATGGGCCGGTACGACCGAGGAGTAGTGTCGGGTTAAGCTTGGAGACCTTCGAGTAGGGAATGGGCCTCTTTTATGGACACAAAGATGACCCTGAGGCCCGTAAGTCTTTCGGGTCCACCTGTTTCCGCGGAGGTATCTCACACTCACACGATACCGGTATAAAGCATCCGTATAGAGGCTTTACAGATGAGATGCCTTCCTTCCTCCTCCTTCCACCTCCATTGGCCACAGCATTCATAAGCACCACACAAAACGTGACAGCACAGCTGTCACTTTACGCCAATATCGTGTAAAGGAGAGGCACACCTGTCATCATCGCCTCTTGTGTTCACGGGAGTCAGGTGAGTGTAAATGAGGAACGTATAGCATGTGTTGGCTTGTTTCCCCGACTATAAAACATACCCACTATAAAAGAAGAGGTGGTGTTTGACCCCTCATTCCTCCCAACCTATTAATTCCAAATATTCACCCACTTCTCTACAAGTTAAGTAATTGGATGTCCTGTTATAAACTAAATATATAACATTAAAACAAAAACTTGTTTGCGTTTAATATATTTTAATGTTATTACTGTCCTTCGCGTTATCAATAAGAATCTAACGAAAAATCACACATTAATTTCCGTTAAGTGCAGTAGTAAACATGAATACATACATGCCATAGGACTCACACACCTATATCTATAGGTTGTACAGATGTGTTTCCCTCCTTCCTTATTCCCCTTCCATGGACCACCGGCTACTCACACGGCAGGAAACGCGACAGCATAACAGTCAGTTTAAACGCATGTATACCAGGAGCCTTCTCTGCTCTGCCTCAGCTAGCTTCTCCCGGATGTCGGGCAGGCTGACGGGCGCCGGCGGCTGCAGCAGGCGCTGCAGGTGCGGCGGGGGGGAGCGCCCGCCTCCTCCTCCCTCGAATTCCTCCAGGGGTATCTCGTACGCGATCGCTGGAAAATAAAAACATGACATCATTACATAGGTCTATTGTAAAACACCAGCAAGCTCTTAGATATAGATAAGAGAAAAGATTTTTTCGGTAATCTAGGCTCCAAAACTATCTACTATTAAGCCGGCTTTAACCATTCTTTCACTAATAGAAAGTGAGTCAGAAGAAAAATAATTGGAAGTAAATTTATTTTTGACGTCCAATGAAGTGGGCACGGGTCGGCTAATATAATTAAAATGCAGAGCTGCGAGTAACTTTACTATTATTTTATTGTTTCAATAGTTCAATTATCAATACATTTCATTACATCAACATCTTCATTCAATAATCACAAGAGTCCGCCGTCTACTCGACAGCGGAATCCGTTTTCCGCCGCCGACCAATTCCATTAAACTGAACTCGTCTGGCTGCGGATTACACGAAACGTCCGCCGCCACGTTATTGTTGGCTTATTAATTGCCGTAATCGAATGACAGCGGCGCGAGCTTTAAGAGGATTAACATTTCTCCTTTAAACCTTCTTTATATAGGTAGCGCGATGAGTTTCGATCGCTTGTGAACTATTTGCGAAAGCGATGAAACGTTTATTCCTAAACATGGTGGCGGGCTCCCCATCAAACTGAGGGCAGTGGCACAGTCAGGGCATTTTTCACTTGTGTCTGCAGAGATTTAAAATTGTTCTCACTACGTGAAAGATGTACAAAGCGTGGTAGCGAGACATTCAAATTAAATTCTAATCACCGGAAAAGAAGAGACAGAAAATGAAGTATTCTTCTCATTTGTCTTAATTTTGTCTACTTGGGATATTATTATTTTTTTATTAAAAAAAAACAATGTTGCGTAACACGTTGTTCGAAACTCCCTCCCGCCCCTGTAACGTATCGTAACGTTTTGCAAGAGCTCAATTATTCCTCCCAAATTGCGTTACGTAATACGTGAACGCTCCCATTAATGATCGGTGGCTACTGGTGACGATAATGTGTGTGGTCCTTAAATTTTTTCTCGATCATAATGATTGCTTCCTGTATAAAAATTCTTACGAATAAAAATATATACTGGACAACGTAATTTTTCACTCACATATAGAAATTCACCTACACAATATTTCAAAATATTTTTTTGTTGTATCTTCGTTCTGACATTGTGTATCTTGTGCATTCTGAATCTATGGTCTGCACACACTTGTGCACTGTAATATAATATAAAGATTGCCGCCGTAAGGATTCGGCAACGACAGCGTCAGGTACGACGCTGCGATAGATGTGAAATTGCAGCCTATCAAATAAGTAACTACACAAGTTTTAGCAACTAAACAGAAAATTGTATCTTGGACTGTGTGCCTACGCGCGGCTGCGCCCGCCACCATATTGTATTAATATTTATAAAACCATTAATAGGAACACTAGTCTCATTATAATCTATCTTCTCAAACAATACCTCCAGTCAAGGTAGTCCATATATAAGCTGCACCGAAAAGCCTAATAGTAACTTTAGGATCCCCGCATTGCATCTCAATCTTTAAAATTCTTCTGCGAGTTCAAAGAGCGCTCATAACTCACCGAACTGACTAGACGAGAAAATTACTTTTATTATAAGTGGCATCGAATCAAGTTCAAACACAATTTACATCTATATTTGACATCATTTGAGGTATTAATATAAAAGTGATTTCGTTAGCACAAAAAATAAATTAGTTGGAACAACAAGCAATTTATTAAGTTTATATATTAGGTATTAACTGCAGTCCACGCCGGGTCACGCGTTGGTCGGAAAAAAGTAGCAGTCAAGCATCGAATAAGTCATTATATAAATATAATAAAACTGTAGAAGACGTCAACGTCATTCTGTCTGTGTTTTGTGCGGCTTTCACGCAAAAACTACTGGACGGATTTTGATGAAAGTTCTTTTTGTTATATAGGTGTTAGTCCTTATTAACATTTATTTTATCAATATATATAATGCTGCTGTCGGTACTCGCTTTAAAATACACTATTGCAGGGCAAAATAACGGATTGACAATTCGGCCACATAACATTACACGTTACCATGGCAACATATTTTCCAATAATGACCAGACAACGGCTGTCGGGTCGACTTGTATAAAATAAATGAAGCTTAGGTACTTTATTTTAAAGTGCATAAAGATATGCATCTGTGCGAATTTCATTAAAGTCAGTACTGAAGTTACAGGCTTTAGCGTGGACCGACATCGTGACACGAGATTTTGATATATTAAGACAACTTAGACACAACTTAACAAAGTAATCCTTTGTTTTGCGTCGCTTTTCTTCGTTTCCAGTGACTTTAATACAATTTAGCTGCAGCACCGACTGTGGCGTTAAGACTTCACCCAGCTCACACGTTTATGAAAGTTATTTCCCGTGTATATTGTTGGAGAAAGGTGCGGACTACGGTGAACATAATGTGCAATAGGGTTGTCACCTTTACAATTTATAGAATAAGAATTTCTGCCTGTACTTATGGTCCTTATGGAGATGTGCCAAGTCTCACTAGACGACTCATCTACATATACTTATTCGAGTTTGTATAAATATGTACCTATGTATATGCTAAATTATTCAGATTCTTTATTCGAATTTAATACCTAGTAGTTGGACCTCACCTGGCTTTTTTCTCTTTTCTTGGCTTGTATTTGCATTACAAATAAATCAATTAATAAAAAAAGAAAAAGAAAACAAAAACCGGCCAAGTGTGAGTCGGACTCGCGCACGAAGGGTTCCTACTTACACTACTACTACACTGTATAATAAGACGAAACAATTCGAAAAAATCACATTTGTTGTATGGGAGCCCCCCTTAAATATTTGTTTTATTTTAATTTAATTAATGTTTTTTAAAGACAATATATAACTTAATATTCTGTGAATATTTCAAGTGTCTACCTGTTGCCGTTGTCAATATCGAGCAAAAACGAGCAAAAAAATCACGTTTATTGTATGGGGGCCCCTTTAATATTCATATTATTTAATTTTTTAGTATTTGTTGTTATAGCGGCAACAGAAATACACCATCTGTGAAAATTTCAACTGTCTAACTATCATAGTTCATGAGATACAGCCTGGTGACAGACGGACGGACGGACATCGGAGCCTTAGTAATAGGGTCCCGTTTTTACCCTTTGGGTACGGAACTCTAAAAACGACTGATAATAAAATAATTGTTATATCATTATTATTCATAAGTTTATCCGTTGTATAATAACAACAAAAGTATTATATTTCTATTATTATCATTGTTATTAATCAGTTACTGCCTAATTTAGTATGGACACAGATCTCTATGGACTCATAAATTCTTTTATCTACACTAATGTTGTAACATTCTACTTATGTTTTCAATACTTGACTTAT
>LUGF01021906.1:0-11982 GCA_001625245.1 Calycopis cecrops | reverse complement strand
GAACCAAGGACGTCGTTTTAAAACAAACAATAAGAAAGTCTGTGTCGTACTGAAGACGTGATCAGCGTCCTGAGACAATCGAGCTGGGACGTACTCAGTGCGTGAATATAGGTTCTAAAACATTGTTTAATCAAAACTTTAATTCTTGCTCTAAGCATTGAGAACATATTATAGAATCAATATATTTCGCACAGTACACTTCTAGAAATTTAATTCACAAGATATTTTGATAATTCAAGGACACTTAACCACCACCTAATATGAACAGTCAATTCTCAGTAATGGACACCCATTTATAAACAGTCTAGTCTTGGACACCTAGTAATGGACCACAGTATTTATTATCATCTTATCTTTTTTCCTTTTCCGATCGAACATGTTTTGAAACATAGGTACATACGCATATAAACATTTTTGTCATCATTTAAGTAAGCTTATTTCTTAAAATTATTTAAAAAATATCATCTTTTAATGCCTGCACTGCACAGTGCACATTGCATGACGACCGGCTGGCGCAGTGGTATAGGGCTCGGATAAGCGGAGCATGTTGCGCCAGGGGTCGCGGGTTCGAATCCCGCCTAGGTCATGGACGTTTATCTATGTATTATATGTATTTCTATAATAAAAATCTTAAATATATAAAATTTCTTAAATTTATAAAACATATTAAATATATTCCGTTGTCTAGTACCTGTAACACAAGTTCTTACGGTACTTAGCACGGGGCTAGGCTAGAGTGGTGTGTAAAGTCCACAGATATTATTATTATTATTATTATTATTGCTATTTGGTATTCGCCGTGGTAAATCGACATACATTGCTTAGTTTTAATGTGAGTTAAGCATAGCCCAAAAAAAACTGAGCAAAGTATGTTGATTTACGATGAATACGTGAATAGCGATGACATAAAATATGAACAATAACTAAAGACTATATAAAAAAATCTATAAAAACCTAATTACAGTCTTACAAATCACAGCTTTGAGATCCATTATATTGAAATAAGTAGTAAGTTTGAAACTTACATAAACTAATTAAGCGACGATGATATATTTTGGATAATTAGTTACGAGACGGAAGACGAAATAAGGAATTTTTACCAATTATAATATGATAAATGGTAAATATTTCTTCATTTCGTCAATTTTGTAGAAGCCACGTTTGTTAATTAGTAGCGGCTCATTTATGTGATTTCTGGCCTGATGGCTTTTTTTGCACGATTTTCTTTTTCTTCTATTTTTTGTTTCTTTTCTTTTTCTTCTACGTATTGAATGTATGGGTCACTCGTTATAGCGGACGGCAATCGTTCTTTAACTCGGCGTTTTTTAGTGTCTGGTTCCGGCCAAAATAAGGCTCTTTTAAATGGTGACGGAACAATACCAATTGGTGTAGTGGAAGATGTAGACGGTTTGGATGTAAAATTTGTTTTAGCTGGTGTACATAAAACCGTAGCTGTGGCTGTAACTTTATTGGATCCATCATTGACATGTTGATAAAGCGCTAAAGCTTGTTCATGGGGTGATGAAACCACATTATTATCATCAATTAGTGCCTCAGAACATTTCAGAGTGCTCATGGTTTTTAGCATTGAAGATGCAACTGGTTCAGTTGAAGTCGCAACCGTCTACACCAATATCAGATGATGGTACATTTTTTGTCAAAGTAGATTTTGGTTGGCCCGATTCAAATTCAGTAGTTTGGAATGAAAATTGATCGCGAAACATTGACGCTTCCGTAGCTTGTAGTAAATCCTCTGATAAAATTGATGCAGTCAGATCAGGTTCTTCATTTGCACGGGATTGTTCTAGTTGTTGGCCCATCATATCATTATTAGTTGAAATGTTAGGCGTTTCAGTAAGGATACCTTTAGTTTTGGCCCAAATGATGTACAGATTTTGATCTTCAACAGGCAGTAGATTTTCAACCTCATTTCTGGACATGAAATATAGTTTATTGAAAAGGGTCAATTTATCTGATAAGAAGACTTCCCTAATCTCTTTTTCCAAAATTTGTATAAACTTCGTCTTTTCTAATATGTCTTCAGTTTGATGTTGTTTATTATCTGCTCTGACTAAGCGATTGCCAGAAGCTATTTTAGACATATCTACATATTCCGCGCCAAATGGATGCAGACCACTCTTACGAAAACCATTTTTGATGGTGTCAGGGCTAATATTTGTCAAAGCTTTTTGTAAATTTGGTGCAAAGTCTTCCTTTTTCAAGCGTGCGCCTGGGTTTTCGGCCTTCCAATTCATGACCTGAACTTTCCAGGATAACTTGAGTGGGCAAAAAACCGCTACGTCCATCGGTTGGATTAAATGAGTTGAATTGGGGAAAAGTGCGATCAATTCTATGCCATTATCTCTACAAAAGTTAGCAAGATGTAACGACATGTGTGATTTATGACCGTCTAAAAAAATATTACCTGCTTCTGTATCTCCTTCTCTATAAGCCATGGATTAAATACGTTGGTCATAAACTCAAAAAAAGTGCTGGCACACATCCATCCGCTTTCGGATCGGCCTATGCCCCATCCACTTGGTATACTTTTTGCTATAAGTGTTGATATTCTCTCAAAAGGAAATACAAACAGTGGCGGAGCAATGACTCTAGCAGCATTGGCAGTAATTAAAACCGTTAAATTTTCCTTTTCGTCCCCAGAGGAGCTGTAAACGTTTTTTTCTCCTTTGCGTACTAATACTCTGTTTGCTTTAGGCTGCAAGTAGAATGCGCTTTCATCTGTGTTGTATATCCTTGTAGGATCTTGTAATGCTTCTGACAACCCTTTGCCTTCTAGGTATGTTCTAATAGTCTCAAACCACTTATTCAGCTCTTCTACAGTTACGTTTTCTCTAGCCTTTGATAAATTTTGTGCCGTCCTTTGCGCCAAATCCGGATGTCGCTTCAAAAACGAACTAAACCATTTTTTTCCTGGGCGGTTATTTGTAAAAGGACAGTTTTCTAATTTCTTTTCTATAATAATTTTTTGAATATCCAACAAATGATCTTTTGTAACTGGGTAATGATTTTCAGCCATATATAAAACCCCTTGGACTAATAAGTTTTCTTCTTCTTGGGACAAGACTGTAGAGAGTCCTAAGCTACAATCAAGTGGGCTGATCCCTTTAACTTTATTTCTCAGAGTTATTCGGGGGATAGCTAAGCTAACCATCTAATCATACTTGCGGCGCGCCGGCTCCGCCGACATTTTCTTTCCAACCTTATTTATCTATTCCGTGGCTGCCACAGAGACTTTTTCCCCTCTTTGAACTTCATCTAATGCTCGATTCATTTGCTCCTTAGTGTAATTTCGCTTACGAGCCATTTTATCTGTGGCAATAAAAAAATATGGTAATAACTAAAATATTTTTTTTTGAGTCACCATTCATGGACACCCAATCTTGAACATGTCTGTCCATCATTGGGTAGAAGTGTATAATTTAGAAATAAGTAAGGTAAAAGTAATGTTCTCCCGTTACACAATCCAAACGTAATACAAAATTACCAAAAACATAAAACCCATTGTTGGACAGAACTGTTCATAATTGGGTTTTGATATATTTAAGTATCCAGTCATAAACACTTTAAAAAAAATACATTCTTAAGTATGGCAAAGAGGTTATGCAAAAAAAAGGATCCACAGATTAATAGTAAAAGACAAAATAAAACAAGAAACAGTCACAATAATAATGTATTTAAGCTTAAAAAATATTGTTACCATTATTGTTACCAGCCTGCATTACGATTCTTCTAAGCAAAATGGATTTATGTCAATTGTTTTTACTTGCAATCACGGGGACGTAGATGACGCCGGAACAATATGGCTGTCAGGTGTCAAAACAAAAACATGTTAACCGGATATCGTCTGACTTCCGAAAAAATGTTGCCATTGCAAGAAAATTGTTCCAGTTTTATTATTTTAAGCATTTTATTTTAAAGGTGTACAACATTGGTGCACTGTTGAAGAATGATTCCATTACCTTAATTACCCACTGCATTTGCACACATGGCTACAGTAACATTCTCTGCATGCTCCGGAGCTATCATATGAAGCCTTTTACTGCCCCTTTGAGCCAATACAGATTGTTGGTGGTAGATCGTGAGACGACATCCTTTGTCGTCCATATTGTAAAGACGTTCTGGGTGGTTACCAATGTCGAGTTCCTCATACAGTTTCTGGACTTCGTCGAAATGCTGTCTGACGATAGGGCGGTTAAGTTTCTGTGCACGAACAGGGTTCATAAATTGTGCCTTCCTTTTAGAAATCTCTGGGTGCCTTTTCAGGAACAATTTTAACCAGTCTTTGCCAGCAAGACCAGATTCTTGATTGAAACTGTTTTTTAAATTGTATTTCTGGCAGAAAATAAAAGCCTGTCTTCGAATAAGCCTCGGTGTCAAAGTCATTCCGATTGTAGCGAATCTAATCACTCTCTTTACAAGATCATTTTCTTGATGGTTATTCGTTATAGAACTGCTACCTAAACGTTTAGTAGGATCCCGTGTTCTTAAGTGATTTCTCAGTGTACATCGTGGAATCCCATGCCGATCTGCAGTAGCTCGTTGGGTGAGCTGACCGCGCTCAACTGCATATGCCATATATGCCATAGTTGCTTGCAAGCTCGTCTCCGATAATTGCGCGCGCTTTGGCGGCATTTTAAAATCAGTCTGTAACAATCAGATGCAAAATCAAGTAAGGAGTTTAATAAGGCCCAACGCCAAAATCGGTGGGCCTTATTAGCCCAAAGGCTAATCGAGACATTCATCGAAAAACATCAAGAAATATGCAATTAAAACTCATAAAAGCACTGATAACACAATCTAGAATATGCATTTACTCCTAGAAACACATTATTTTATAGAATAAAACGGCAATTAAACCAAAACTTACCTTTTTTTCGCAGTGAAAATAGCAATTTCGAACATAACCTCATGTACACACGAGAGTCGGCTCGCTACTGGTGAATCCGAGCGCGCGAGGGGACGTTGCGTCGTTAAACCGTGCAAGTTGTGAATTGTTCAATGCCTGCGTAGGTAAAGCGGGCAAGAAATTACATTTTCGCGCGAAATATGATCTTTGGGCTTTGTTTAACCACGGGCCTTGTTTGCCGCAGGTACCTTGTATGAATGTACCCCCCACGTGGGGCACATTTGCACATATAGTGGGGCACATTCATGCACAGTGGGGAACATTCGTACATAGTAAAATAATACACATACATCGCCGAAAGTAATGCTTTATTTACTAAAAATATACTCATAATAAAGTCATAGCCATATATGATTTATTATTATATTTATTTCTTAATCCAGCCTTCATGAGATCAAGTAAAAGGTCCTTACAATAATCAGTCTCTAAAAAACAACAACTCTTTTGATGATAGTGAAATATTGTCTTCTTGTCTTGTGCCGGTCTTGCCCCGGTGCCGGCGTCGCTCGCACTGCCTCTTCGCCTCGCGAGCCGAGTGGCCGCGAGTGTGCGAATTACGCATACAAAGATTAATTTTCTTGCAATATCTATAGGCTAGATAGAAATAATGTATGAACGTGCCCCGCGTATGAAATAGCCCCCTTCCCCTATACTTTGTCCCACATTCTTTTCCCAACTTGACATTATTTTCTCTCACTATTTGTGGTTTCAGTTTTATCTGTCCCCTACGATTGAGAGTATTTACTAAACTTCCATTATATTTTGATCACGCATACATTATTTTTTTGTTGTATACACAATTCGCCCTTCTTTAATTTTGTTTGTACTATAGTTTTAGGGTTATTTTTCCGCAATTTTATTAATGTTCCTGTACAAGAAGTATCTTTACTATATAATTCTTCCACAAGGCTTGCGCTTGAGTAAAAATTGTCAACAAACAAGTAATGATGACCTGCATTTATATATGTATCCATTAAATGCATCACTACTTTTTTACGTGGTTTGTTCCACCAACAATGAAATCGGTGCCAAGGATTTCTGATCCTACCGGCGAGATAGTTCCACAGTAGCGTGTACCACCGTCCAAAATGTGACATTCCAATTAACATCCTTGTTCCTAGTTATGTTCTAGCTGAACTCGGGCCTACGCCAGGATCTTCAAGTAATTCTTCGATACCAGACAATTCATCTTCACTGTCGTTAACGCTGTCAGAATCACAGCCACTTGTATTTTCACAATCGCTATTCAGCCCAACATTGATAAGAAAAACTTCTATCTCATCTTCGTTAGTCACTTCCCTTTTGTAATAATCTTCTTCTATTCTTTTCACGTGATTCACTGCTTTTCGCCAGTCTTCGGAATGATATAGATTCGCGCGTTAATTGCGCAATTTTGTTTTCTAGCTGATCGACGTTTTTTTCAGCCACTTTCTGTTTTACAAGATTCCACACATATTCTATTGGATTTAGGTCAAAATTATAAGGGGGTAATCTTAAGGTTTCATGGCCGTGATCAACTAGTAAGTCAATTTCATAATCTTTATCTGGTTTATGTTTTTTGAAAAATTCTAATAATTAATGTTTAGCCCAAGATTCGTCGTAATTTATACTACTTTCTCGCAACTAATTTTGAATTACAGCCTTTCGAGTAGCAATAGAGGGGGGTTTATTCACTTGCGTGCTGTAATAAGACGCGTTGTCCATTACCAAGATACTGTTTAGAGGAATGTTAGGTATTAATTTTTCTTAATTATATTTTGTAAAATTTTCTCCTTTCATTTCATCGTGGTAATCTCCTTTTTTAGATTTGGCCTTAAAAATAAATAAGCGCCCTTTATAAATCCATTTTCTGACCCCGCGTGAACCCATCTTTGTCCGGGACTATCATTTTTACGGACTCCTTTATCATTTTGAGATTGCCAACATTTGGATACGGTGTAATGAGCATGTATCCACGTTTCATCTAGAAAAATCACTGTCTTTTTGTTGGTGCCTAAAGCGTCATTCTGACGAATACGGCATATTCATGCTTTTATATTGCTTCGTTCTAGCAAAATTTTAAAAAGTCTCATATATTTTATACAATGAAAAGCAGTGTTGCCACACGCCAGATCGAGAAATCTGGATAGAACGGTCGAAAAATTAATATTGCAATATATCATGCATTTTCCTGTAGCAGCACTGTTGGAAGAAATTCCATAATGGGATAAGCAGGTCCTTTGTACCAAAATTTATATAAATGATTGTTTTTTTTATGACTTTCTTTAGTGTACATAAATTGTTAAATAAATAAATAAATAAATATATTTATAAGGAAAGCATTCTTTTTTCCAAGTCGACTATATTTTATTTGTAATGTTCTTAATTTTCGCCGAGTGTTAATACGTAACCGCTTGTCTTTTTAAATCTTTTTTAATTTGCTTCTTTTAGGTGTATCAAATACGGATACTAGATTTGTATCCGCAAAGCCACGTTCTATGGAACTGATTACAGCTGAATTCGTAGATTCATTAATATATTCCTTAGAGTTAAAAGGACCAAATTGATCTTCTAAAGTATCTCTTAGTAATGCATGCATTTTCTCATTCTCGAACTCTTAGTAATGCATGCATTTTCGAATAGTAGTGTAGAATAGTAGAATATTCAGTGTTGGTTTTATATTTTTTTAGCCTTTTCGGTTAGGTATACATCATCTTCTCCAAAATGTAATGAACAAACAACACAAAATTTTGAAGGCACCCATTTAATGTCTTGTCTGCTTTTCCGAATAATAAAGATCCATTCATCGCGTAGAGCAATGTTGCCATACAGTGACCGCTAAAAATCTCTACAACCAATTAAAAAATCCGTACGATGTCCGTACGTATAAATAATATCATAAAAATCTCATTGAACAAATGAAAATAACAATGCATATCATTTGTAAATGTCTTGTCTTTATTCATTTATAAAAACCAGGTATGCTGTTTGTGGAACTGTCAAAACTTACTATACTTATTTGTTTGTTACCAACTAAAATGCGTACACAAATGTTTTGCAAAGAGTTATCAAAATAGGTAGATATTCTAGAATATGAAATACTGTTATGTATTAATATGGCAACGCCATTATGTTTGTTTCCGGAGTCATTTCTTTCAATATTGTAACCTCTTATAAAAAGCCTTTGTGAAAGCTGTAAACCAAGTTTCAGATATGATAGCTATTTGTGTGTTATTATCATATAGAAATTTTTATAATGAATTCTTATTGCACATAATACTCTGTGAGTTCCAATGCATAATATTTATTATATCCGTTATTTAGATGAATTAGAAATATTTATACTTAGAGTTTGTAGTAATGTGTTCTTTATAGATCCAGAGTTTTTTGGGATGCCTTTATTTTTATTAGTTAGTAATTTCGTAATTGTATCTACAATTAAGTTCATAAATGTATTTGACTTCATTAAATTATTAACTTGATTATGTGCAGATATTTTAGCATTTAAACCGGGGAATGACTTTTCATTGAATAAATCTAAATATTCTACAGCTCGTGATTTATCTTATTCTCTTCAATGTTTTGTTTTTTAATGGGACATGAAGCAGAGACGGTTACCTCCACAGTTGATACATTTAGCTTGACTTATTTCTATTACATATGTTTTATAGCAATGATTACCTGTACAGATTGAGCACACCTCAGCATTACGACAAAATTTTGCGATATGCCCATAACGCAAACATCTTAAGCACTGTTTAATAGAAGGTATATATTGTTCAATTTCATGACGCCAGTGGTCTAAATTTACATATTTAAGAATCTGTGTAGAGGCAAATGTAACTGCGACAGTTTGGGTTGGTTCAAATAAAATAGAACCATCTACATTTCGCACCTTTCGCATGAAGCGCCTGACTTGAATTACATTCCTAGAACTGCCTATGAGTGAAAATATTTTTTTATTACACAGCGCTGAAGGGACGGAAGTAAGTACTCACGTCACCTCAGTGTCTTTAGCGGGAACTGAGGCTTTCAAGTCTAATTCGTCGAGTAAATCATTATGTTGTATAAAGACATTCGCATTGTTGCTAAGATCGAACGTTATGCCCACTTTGTATTTATTTATTGTTATTAGGTGCATAACGCCCCATACACAATACTTACGGAGGCCCTTTGAAAGGGCCAGGTGATCCACGTCTCCAACTTTTGTTGTCCTCTCTATCTGTTAAGAAAACGATAAATTATGATTTTTGAGTGCTATCTTCATATTTTCTGATATATCCAAGAACATTAAATACTTTATATTTATCTTTGTTTTCTTCTATTATTGATGCCGCATCAGAAGAGTCGGTGTAAATAGGAGGTTCAGGGCCTTCCTCCTTTTTCCGTTTTTTACTGGATGGGGAAGCATCACGAATGGGGAAGATTATTATTTATTTTAAAAAATATACATTTAAAAAGATTTTATGTACAAAATATACAAAAAAAATTGTATTTAATTATTAATAAAATAATTTTTACAATGCGCGCCTTTCTCGACTTTTTTCCCGCTTCATTTCCTCTTAAAACAATTCTTTTTGGTGGCTTTTATTCTTTGATTATGTTGTCAATATAATAAATAATAAAATAAGAAAAGAAAAGAAAAAAGATCACTTGTTCATAGATATTTATTATTTAAAAGGCCTTTGTTTCATGGCCATACCAATATCTGGCGTCGCGCAGCGTAATTTACCTTTAGTTAACAAGGCTATTAAATGCACAAATATCACTTTAGGAAAATAATAAGTAATCTTATATTCTTTGAAAACAAATAAAAATCATGAGGATAGCATCTACCACATTTGAAGAATATGCATAATTCTAAAACAGTTCTCATAGACTTAGTAAAATCACTCAGATTATCAGTATTTTTTGTTCTATACACTTATGGATAAAGAAAAATTTAATAAAAGTACAAGAAGAACTCTTTATCCCCATTCAAAAAAGGTAAAACACTTGTACAATGTCATAATTTAAAATCGTAAAAGTCAAAGCTAAACAAAAAACACGCTAAAGTACCTGTCACCAAAACCAGTGATAAGGCTGACAACACACTATAACAGTATCCGGAAATTTTCTACAGTACCCGGAACTATTTTTTACAAAAATATATTATTCTTCTTAATCCTAGTATATAATGTAATACTTTACTAGTATATAGACATAGGTATATAATATATTTTTTTAATATATTTCTTAACATTTTTTTTTTATTTTAAATTAGGTAGTAACAAACTATAACAGTATCCGAAATTGACAAATATACAATAATATTCTTACTATTACTATTGTAATGCCTGACTAGAATAAAAAGTTAAGTAATAAAGTAGTAAACTAATATAAACCCCTCTATACACAAATTCACCCGGCACGTACCTCACCTCCACACTGTCGTACGCCGCACTTTGTGTTGGTAACAAAATTTGCACTGCTGCGTTTTTGTATTTAAAGGCAAGTGCATCTGTGCCAGCGCATTTGGTGATGGTTGTGGTAGTGGGTTTGTTGGAGAGGTATATTTGTCCAGCATTTCCTTTATAAGTCTCATCCGGTAATTCCGATTTCCGAGCTTGGCGGAACCCGTGCGGTCGTGGTCATATATCACACCGAGGCATTGAGTACCGACAAGTTTAGAATTCGGCGGAACAATTTTTTGTACCAGCATAAATTTCTGCTCCTTTCTAAGGGGACGCTGCTGAGCAGCTGATCTTTGCGGTCGATGCCACCCATAGAAAGATTGTAATCTAAGATTACTTTGGGCCTGTACCTAAAATAGCCGTATTTAACGGTTGCGCCGACTTCAGGCTGGTGATAAGTCGATATCATCGGCACAATGTTTTTGTCCATGTATACGACCACACATAGATCCTTGGTGGAGCTAAAAGCCACTTCACCAGAGTTCATATTTTTTTTTGTTTTAGCTTTTAGCCCCTCAGGGACAAACTTTCTATTCAGCCGAAGCGTGCCCGTCGTGTCGGTTTGGTGTTTCATTTTTAAGAGCTTGGATAGAAGTGGTGAATTATAAAGTTATCCATCACAAGCGTGTGGCCTCTTCCAAACAATTGCCTCATAAGACAATTAGGGATGTGGCATACTCCGGTTCATCGTCCACTTCCTGCCCTTCAACTGCAACCGCATTCGTTTCTTGCGGGACATGAACATGCCTCTTGCCTGAATAGACCTCCATTTTCCACAGATAGCCCGTTCGCGATTCGCAAATTTCGTAGCTTTTTATACCTTCCCGAGCCCTTTTTGTGGCAATTTTTTGGCTAAACGAGAGTCGCCCCTTCCATAGAAGAAGAGACTCGTCGATTGCTACGTTCTGCTCGGGAAGGTATAGCGAGCAAAATTTCTGATTGAGTCTTGCGACAATGGGCATTATCTTGTCGAGTTTGGAGGGGTGTTCAGCCAAGGAGGAATTGTCTGCAAAGTGCAGGCACCTCTTTGTTAATATGAAGCGGTTGTAGGGCATGATTTTGCCAAAATCCCCAATCCGCATTTATTCATTGCTGGGATACCAGTATTCGCGCTCCACGTTGTTTACTACTGCAGATTAAAGCAACAATATGGAAAGGAATCGCCACATTTCCTCCCTGTCAACGTCCTTCCACCGCTTCATTCTGGACGTGAGCTTTCCAGATATTTAAGATTTAAGATTATGCGCGTATCTGGGTTAGCCCTAACACATCAGCTTGACCTCCTGAATTCGATGGTGGTTGTCGGTTGGTTTTATGACTTGGAGATCATTTTTAAGGTTGGTCATAAATTTGACCCCAGGTGAGCCAGGTTAGGTTAGGTTAGGTTTTTAGATTTTTTTTAAAGACATAGCGCATTGATGTATGGAGCATTGCCCCACCCAAAAGTGAACGATCCCAGCATTGACGTTTACATCTTTACATAGGTAATTAAGTCCTCTTTTCGCTAAATTGATGCTTAAATAAAAATAGGTTGCGAATCTAAAGATATTTAAAAAAAATAAATAAAATAAGTGCCTGTAAAAAAATATTAGCAACGATGTAACAGTGTAGGTTTCATGCATT
>LUGF01021903.1:0-16437 GCA_001625245.1 Calycopis cecrops | reverse complement strand
CTTTTTGAACGTCAACAATAAAATCTACCACCGGTTCAACCCTAGCCCTGCCCTGAGAAAAACCGGCGAAACAAACTCAGCAGGCCTCATGTTGTGATATGTAAAAGTAAAAAATATAAAAATACAAATACATTTGCATATTATTAATGAAAAGTAAAACTTTGTAAAAGGATGTTCCTTAGTTGTAACCGATCGAACAGGACGGAGTCAGGCCCTAAATTGATGTGTACCTTTTTTATTGCGACATTTGGTGAATACCGAGACCCACTAACATCCGCATACGACAGATGCGCTGTCTTCCGTTACTTAATTCCCCAAATTTGCCACCACCGACACACTAAATTGCACGAAAATCGACGGCATGGGTATTATTTTCAATACGGTATCATGCAAGCAGGAGGTACCTCTCCGGTAGTGCGAATTCTAATGCTATTGGCACTTTCGCCACCAATCAACAAAGAAGTTGATGATGCTCTTTCTACATGTCACCACATCGACAAACTGTGTTACATTTTAAGTTGACGTTGTAAAACTTTGTTTCACTTTTTCGTCAGCTTCTATTGCTTTAGACGATTTAATTGAATTGGCAGTAAGCAACATTCGCCTAAACTAAACGTGATGTCAATACCAACTAACCAACGTAAATTTAATTATTAATTAAGAATGTACCTACAATGATGAAAAAAAAAATGAGTCCCGCTGAGTTTGTTTCGCCGGTTCTTCTCAGGACAGGGCTAGGGTTGAACCGGTGGTAGAATTTTTTTGACGTTCAAAAAGCAATTTTTTAAATTCTATTTTGAATAAAAATATTTCGATTGATTGATTGAACTTAAAATAATGTCGTTTTAAGTTTACCGTAGCGGTTCGTAGCGCAATCAGCTACGACGGTCGACGGACCTGTGGGTCATATCCATCTGTCTACGACGACTTGTAGCTGTAGCGCTCTTTATGAATGCGAAGAGGCATTACCGTAATATCATTGGATCTTGGAGGTTTCCCATGGGTATTTGAGGCTCACGGATAACCGAATAATTATCTTATCTTATTAATATTATAAATTTGAAAGTTTGTATGTTTGTTTGTTTGTTTGTTTGTTTGTTACCTCTTCACGCAGAAACTGCTGGACCGATTTTCACGAAATTTCGCACACACATAGAGGGTAATTTGGATTAACACATAGAATAGTTTTTATCCCGAAAACATGTTCCTGTGGGATGCTACGGGATGATGTTCCACGATATCGAAATTTAAGCGGGTGAAGCCGCGGGGCGCAGCTAGTTAATATTATAAATGCGAAAGTTTGTTTGTTACTCCTTCACGAAAAAACTGCTGAACCGATTTTCATGAAATTTGGCACACACATAGAGCGTAACTTGGATTAACACATAGGATAGTTTTTATCCCGAAAAAATGTTCCTATGGGATACAATGGGATGATTTTCTATTTTACAGGTGATCGAAATTTGCGCAGGCGAAACCGCGGGGCGCAGCTAGTATAATTATATATTAAACTTATGTGTTAGTTGTTAGTTTTTGGTTTGAATCAGTATCACTTCGTTAGTATGTGAGCGAAAATAATTGAATGTAATATAAGTCAGGTCGTTGACCTCACGTGCGTGATTCTGAGCGGATCTCAATTTATTATCTGAGCACGCACGTCTTCAGATTGAAAATTGGGCTGGCGTTTGGGAGGCTGAAGAATATAAAACAGTGTTTAATATTAATATGTTAGGAACGAATAATTACTATTATTGTATGTATGTTATTTGGTATTATTTGGGACTATTTTATTGTTGCAGTTCGGAAACAATGAATGTCCGAATTGCAGTACACTTAATATTGTGTACTTCAAAGTAAAACTGTTGTGTTGTGTAAATTAAAAGCTAAATATTATAATATAACACGTTATGACATTGTAACTGAGGTAAACAATTTATGTACAATTTTCATCACTTGCAAAAGACACATAGAAACTTTATCAATAATTACGCGTATCATTTGAATCGATGTGCCAAATGCATGGTAGTGTGTGTAAAGTTTTATTTATTAAATTAAAGTACTTTATAAACATTATCACGTTCTGCACTTCTAACACGTAATAAGTGTTTTTGCTTCACGTATTAATATAATTATAGTAGTTTATGCAACTGTCATATAATGAAGGGTATTAAAACACGAGTGGATTTTTTGAAACGAGCGAAAGCGAGTTTCAAAATAGTTAACAAGTGTTTTAATACCCGTGTTATATGCAGTTGCATACACTACTTTATCTTCACTAATAATAACAATAATAATAAGTTATTTATTTCTTTGAGCAAAACTTAAATGCCTAATACAATGTTTGGAGAAAACCCTATAAGTAAATAAATACCTGTAGTGGGATTCTCCGCTCTTCCACAGGACACAAACACTTGATTAAGTTATGGTACAAACATTAAGATTATCTTAATAACACTTGTCCACACCGGTATTAACACTAAAACTTGCTAAAACATATTCAAGTTGTTATACTTAATATTAAAACACAAAACTTTGTTGTTTACTCTAATACAATAGATATATCAAAATTTTGTAATATTTAACTTTACAGTATCTCGTCTGTTCAACTTTTATATAATAATATGTATTTATTTTATAATATTAATCATATTAATTCTAAAACTATTTGATTTTCGCTAATACTGAATAATAGAATTAGTCAAGTCAGACCGGCGACTGTTTGACCGACGTGGCGACGACTGCTTTACCGACGATTTAAAATGTAATGTTCTTTGAAGATAAATATTTTTATTAAATACTTTAATTTCATTGCAAAAATTGCGGCGCGTAAATATATACTTTTTATAATTCAATGTTTATAAAATACTAGCTTCAATGTTGAAATATAATGTGAAAAAATCACATGACTTTACTTTTAAATTTCTACTAAACAGTAGATTATTCGTTGTCTGTGGCGTCCATGTTTGCTTTCATGTTTTTGTAGAGCTTTGTCTCTTTCTCGCAAATCCTTTGCAAGCTGGCATTGAACCAATGAGAGCGCAGCTGCAGCCACACAGGGCCAATCAGGAGCGAACGCGTGCTGTTAGGATTTTGACATAAGGCTGTCTCACCACTCACTCTCTCTCTCTCTCGCTCTCACACAGTGTTATAATGAGATTTTACGATATCGATTTGGATAATATAACATAATGTCAAATTGAGTTTTTTGTTGTCTGAGCTATAACAGTAGTCATTATAAGTCAAGTATTGGAAACATAAGTAGAATGTTACAACATTAGTGTAGATAAAATACTTTTTTCAATGAAACATTTTCAGTATACTTTGGTAGATTTATAGAATTTGAATTAAAAAATAAAAGGTAATGTTTGCATATTTTTATTTTACAGGTATTATACCACACACATTTTTTGAACACTTATACTATAATTCTTGTGTACGTGTGTATGTCACTGAACTGCTTCTAAGAGGCTGGACCGATTTTGACGAATTTTTTTGTGTGTGTGGAAGGGGATTTGAGAATGGTTTAGATTCACAAATTAGCCCGGCAGATGATGCTGCAATTGGTACTTCGACTATATTTTCCAATAACGACAAGACATATTCTATCGGGCAGGTACTATCATTCTAATATAACTGTATATCCTTCAACAGGAAACATTAAGTGTTAGAATAAAAGTAAAAATAATGTTATTTCAAATTATAATCTGCCTAATATCATCCAATTCGTTGAGTATTTTTTGCGTTAATGAATAACAAATGTACATACAATTTAGTGCATTTACAATATTAAAATTCTATTAATATAGTCTGTCGTTAACTTACAGATATTATGTCCAAAGGAAGGAAGGATTCCAATTTAAAAACGGACGTTTTCCCTCCATATCCGGGTATCGTAGCACACTCAATAGCGCGCGAATCCTATTCCGAGTTATCTCCAACTCGGGTTACTTCTTTTCCAACTCATTTCATTTAGAGTTGCCAGCAATATTAATAAATCTTGAATACGGTAAATGGCTTACGCGATGTGAACATTCGTTCTATATTTAAAAACCATAACGTAGTCTGTTCTGTGTTAGTTTAATTCAAGATTCTATATTTGGATTTTAGAATTTAGAAGCTCTTGTTTTTTTTTAATATTTACAAACAAGCACAGGAATATCTTACGTACAATATTGTGAAATAATAACTTACAGGTAATACGGTATTATTTCAGACTATCTAAATTAATTTTAAAATATTTAAGTAACTTGGTTTATAAAAAAATATATAAAGAATATAAAATAAAAACTAATAAATTATTTTGTTACAAAATCGGCCGCTTAAACGCTTTTTAATTAGCAAAAGAACTGATATTGTTGAAGAAATATCTTCGTACCTATTTAATATTTTCATAAATCAAAACTTGAAATTGAGAAGCAAGATATTCATAATTAATTAAAATCTAAAAATTATTAATAATAGCTCTTAAATAGGTCATTAACTTGTTAATTCACAAATAAACAAGACTTAATCAACTTTCTCGTATTTCCTTCCTAAAGCGTGTTTTTCACTTCAAGTATATAAGCAAAAAACATTTTTGAGTGAATGTTAGAAAAGGAGGCATCTTCGCTTAACCGATCGAGATTCTTTCACTAAAAGCCCAATTTGAGTCGAGTGCTAGTATCAGTTATGGTGCTAGTATCCTTTATAGTGCTAGTATCCTTTATAGTGTTAGTACCCTTTATAGCGCTAGTGTCCTTTATAGTGCTAGTATCCTTTATAGTGCTAGTTTACTCTACTCCTGTCATTATCATTAACCCTCTTCCGTCCAACTGTGGCCGTGTCAAATATCTCCAACAAGAAAAGATATTTAGTGTGAGATAATTGTTGTATGTTGCTTTGAATGTGATGGTTTATTCCTATTATGGTATATATTATTGTACTACGCTTGTACGAAACAAAAGAGTAGCTTAGTCTTTGTATTTGAAAAAAAATAGTATATGAAAGGTTAGCGAAATAAATGATGTCAGATATACAATACGTATGAGAAGGATGTAGATATCAGCGAAAACCAATGTAGGAAAATGGCCGTGAATGTGGAGAAAGCATGACAAGTATGTTAGTATCATTACATGTGGTACTCGCTCTCTGCTTATTTATGAAACTGACCATTAATCTACCTCGGGAACTGGCGTGCTGTTACGTTTGTCACGATCCACTCTCCGCGCTCACTACACTCATACATGTATTCATGCACTTCCCAGTTGCATTTCGTGTCCCTGATGCGACTTTTATGAAACTGACCATTAAATTTGAAATTTCCATATATATAAATAAAAATAAATAAATAAATCTGTGGACTTTTACACACCACGTTAGCCTAGCCCCGTGCTAAGTACCGTAAGGACTTGTGTTACGGGTAGGTACTAGACAACGGAATATATTTAATGTCTTATAAATTTAAGAAATTTCATATGTTTAAGATTTTTATTATACAAATACATATAATACATATATAAACATCCATGACCAAGGCGGGATTCGAACCCGCGACCCTTGGCGCAAGATGCTCCACTTATCCGAGCCCTGTACCACTACGCCAGCCTGGTCGTCAAATATACAGTAAAGTTATGGAAATTTCTTCACGGGTGCATTTTTTTAAATCTACTTCCATAATATTCCAAAAAATCATCTATATTACAAATCAAAATTGGCTTGTTTACATTTTGTTTTTAAGTAATCTCACCTTTGAAGAGAATATGAGCAATGATGTTTTCAGTAAATGTGTTTGATAAAAAAGATATTTCGAAAAACTAATGTTTTTTTTACATGTGCTGATTTATTTATGTATATTTTATTTTTTATTTAATATTAGTAGCATAAAATGTTGGTACGCTTCAAAAAATCTGGTAGTTCAGCACCGATGAAGCTCAAAATTGGATACAATTTGATGAATTTGGATGCAGCAACAAGGATTGTTTTTATCTATTTTCCATTTTCATGTACCGGTTTTGTAAGAGACAGTGGCGTGCTGCATTGTTACCGAATTGGGTCGCACGACTGAAGAAGTACTTCTCGCTTACATCAGCCGCAGGACCTCCTTAAAGTGACAGCTGTACTGTCGCATTTTGTGGTTTGTTGATAGGCAAACACATCTGCAGAATTATTGTTTTGATGTCTGTGGGCGTGGTCCGTCATCAAAAGGATTGAACTGCTCGTCTGTCTCCTTATACTATAAAAAGATCCACTCAAAATTACGTGTGAGTGAAATATAAATTATTTTTTTTTGTTATGGTATAAGGAGGGCAAACGAGCAGTCGGAGCCATTTTCATGACTACCGACGCCCATAGACGTCCGTATAGAAAGTACACAGATGCGCTGCCCTCCTTTCTCCTCCCATCTCCATAGGCCACCGGTTACTTACACACCGCACGAAACGCGACAACACAACTGCAACTTCACGCCGGTCTGCCTGTAAGCGAGGGGAACCTCCCCGGTCGTGCCGTCCCAATTCGGCTGCATGTAAGCATGCAGTGTGGCACTACCTCTTACTAAATATACATACTACATCGGTTACATGTAGTTATTACATGTAACCGATGAAAGATTTAAACTAATTTAATATGAAGTTTAACTAACGGGCCTAATTCCTTAAAGGGTAAAAATCTTGAATTATTAATGAAAACATAGAAGAGCTGTGAGCTGTGCTTTTAATATTGCGTAAAATTGTACTTCAAGGGTACTACTAGATGTTTTATATGTGTCATGTTTGTTACTGATACTAATTAATAAACATGACATCCTACTAATATTATAAAGGCGAAAGTTTGTGAGTGTGTTTGTTACTCTTTCACACAAAAACTACTGAACGGATTTTCATGAAACTTTACAGTAATATAGCTTTTATATCAGAATAACATAATAAGTTAAAATATATAGGGATTTTTTATAATTTGGTTATAATATAACGATAACTGTCAAGTAAGTCGGAATAAAATCAGCCCCCTGAGAGCAATATTGGCGTGCGCTGCCCTAATCGTTGGAGTTACACAAAGATAATTACTGTAGGATTATTTATCTTAAATAGTTCTAAATAAAAGTCCGCGACAGCATATATCTATCTTTTATGTGTAAGTCACTATGACCAAAATATTCAATTAAATTGGATATTTTTTAACGATGCACATTTTAGAATATTTATCGAATTCTTATGAAAATTATTACATCTGTCTCTTTACGTATTGAATGTAAATAAACTTTGTCTTTTACACTAAGTAATTTGGACGAATAGATTAAATAATAGATTAGATTATGTATAATAATAACAACACCATTTTTGAAGTCCGAAATCCACGCGGGCGAAGCCGCGGGCGGAAGCTAGTTCCTTTTATAATTTCGCACGATAGTACGACACAAACAGAGCTTATACATAGTGTTGTGTGAGCTCACACATCGCTCATGACAATTTTAAATTGTAAGTTGTAGCTCTGTGTATTGCACACGAATTGGGCAGGAATCTTCTCGCCGCGCTCTCATCACCAGCTATTTTTAAAGTTTTTATTCTGATCTGCACGTCTTCGGCTGGAGCAATTCAACGAGAATATAACCGACTTGATATTTCATTGTCACATCATAAACGGGGAATAAAGAATATGTAATAATCCTATTAATATAGTAACCGTGTGTGGCAATCGGTCACGGTTTCATTCCGCAAAGCAAATGACTCACATACACTTATTCACGTATGAACCGTAAATATATGAACATGATCTGTGGTACTTATTACAAAACCGCTTTCATACTCCTCATAGCAAAAATGTTATAAAAGTTGTCATGACAATAAAATATATAAGTAGGTAGTTAAAGTATAAAGCAGTATCTTGTCAGAGATCGGTGCGAGAGGCAGAAAATTCTTTGCGTTCATTGAGAGGGTCTGTCCAATAGCCGATATCTCGCGACAATCCGATTGATTGGATCCAAATGCAATTTATCCTCGATTTTGATTACCTGTGGATTGATCAGATCTCTTGCTCAATCAAAATCTTTTGCTCAATCATCATTTAAATGCAAATGTCCTTTCCGTCTTCGACCCACTATAACCTTTTATATGATATGATCAACGGTAATCTGAATAACATTTGAGAATATCGTATTTTTCATTATTTCCCAAAACACCCCTTAGATTATTTAAAGTATATATGCGTTCTGTTCTCTCACACATAATACCGCTAAAATGCATTGCTGTCGCGTTTCGTGCGACTTGTGGGCTTGCTACATTGGCCCGCCGGAGCGGAGGTGGAAATGAAATCAAAGCATCCACATGAATGCGAATATGTATGGTTTTTTATCAGCTCATTGCGGACAAAATCAAATTTTCGTATAGCAGCGAATAATATAATATTTTATTAACGCACATAGAAGCGGTCGCGGGTTCTACACGTCAAATTACAGATTCCATATTCAGCACAAACGTAGTTACATCTCAACTTGACGCCACAGAGCGAGGCGCTCAGACTGCGTGAATGCAATTACGATAGCACTCAGCCTCAGGCGAGAGGCTCCGGTGACGCAGAGCTAACTAACCCGAACATCACTTTACTGAGCTAATTCCTCTTCTATTGAAATATCTATTGATAATTCTATGAATTTAGATGAGGAATTGGACCGATTTCAGCTCGGCCATATTGAATTATCAAACGTTCATATTTTTCCTATAATCGTAATTACACTTAGAAATTAACGTCAATATTAATTTTGGCTTAAAAAAACATGTTTGCACCCTGAGGTAGTATATCAAAGGTTTATTTTTACTTACTATTGTTTGCTGTAATGATCTTTATCAAAAACAAAATGGGAAAACGTGTTATTGTCGGCGGGCAATGGCGTAAAATAGCTGTAATTTTGAACAATAAACGCGAAAAGGGAAATTCAAAAGAGGATAATGAAAAGAAATCTACAAAACATTAAATGAAGACATAAAAGATTTCGATCTCCCTACTGCAAATATATAATGGGTGAGCGCAATGTTTTTTGTTTGAATAATAAAAAAGAAGTACGGTATTGATTGTACTAAAAATACCACTGGTACCTAACCTATTTTAATATTGTAAAATGAACCCGATGAAGTTAATATAAACATAAAACATACCACAGCATTTTTACATATTATTATTATAAATGCGAAAGTTTGTATGTTTGTTTGTTTGTTACTCCTTCACGCAAAAACTGCTGAGCCGTTTTTCATGAGATTTGGCACACATATAGAGTAACTTGGATTAACACAGGATAGTTTTTATACCGAAAAAAAATTCCTATGGGATGCCATGGAATGATTTTCCACGATATCGAAATTTACGCGGATGAAACCGTGGGGCGTAGCTAGTATATAATATTTGTAAAAACCTTTTCAAAATCTACTAATTAAAAAGAATTTTTGTAAGCCTAATGAAATATTTTCAAGTCAGTTGTTTAATTTGGATAAGTTTATATCACTATAAAACTATTGAGTCTTTTGAATTTTGCCATAATTCTTTAAGTAGTTTATTTATTAAAATTTAATCTTTCTATTAAATATTCATATTGAAATGTAGAATAGTTATTCTAAACATTATTCGCTCTCATTCTTGTATAAAATTGCTGTTACGAAAGATTACTCAAATTTACATACATACATACAGTGTGTTGGTTTTTTTTTACGATATAGGAGGGCAAACGAGCAGCCGGAGCAATTTTCATGACTACCGACGCCCACAATCATCCGCGTAGAGGCTATACAGATGCGCTGCTCTCCTTGCTCCTCCCACCTCCATGGTTGATATTATGTACACAATAACGCCATAAAACGGACTCGCCGGGAATAAAACTATGAATATGTCCCAAAACATAAGGAAACTGTTGTTTTTATTGCAGTCCACAAACTAATAGACTTACAATTGTATAATGAAATTAAGAGTACGAGGAACCATTTTTTAGGAACGGCGACATTAACCCAGAAAAACAACACGATTTTTGCCACCAGACTGAAGACTCAGATGGAAACGCCAGATTGAATAGATGTTTACCTTGGACAGTAACACATTCTATGTTAGTTTTGAAAATGTTCTATAAAATTATTACATGCTATGAACGTTTCTTACAAAGAAAATGTTTTACCCTTGTTATGTTTTAGCGTAGCTCTGCCAGTTTCAGGTTCCAAAACATTAGAGGTAGAAAATATACGTCCAGAAAATCGAATTAGTCTAAAATGTTTTCAATCAGAAAAAGGTTTGTTAGTAGCCTCATCTCGAAATGTTGATTGCAGTTCTGTTTCATTATTATTTGTGTCAGTTTATGATTTCACTAAAATACCAGAGTGAGGGCAAAGGGCACTAAGCTTTACGTCAGTTTTGTCCTATAAATGTGTGGCTGCAAATGGATCGCATTTCTTGTTTGTTTCAACTGCAATTTGTCCTCTTTATGAGATAACCCAGTCTGTATAAAGTCTTTCATTTTGGCGAAACGCAACGAAAACTCTATTAAATGGCTTTCTTTCTGAGATTAGATCAAGGTTTGAAAAAGTGTACCTACAGGAGTTATTTGTAAAACAACAGCAAGCTTTCAGATAATCTAAAGAAAATCTAAAGATAGCTAACATCTCTAACAACATTTGTTTGTTCTACGACTTTTGCTGTTTTATTTTTTCATATAAAAATAAATATGAACAAATTTTCTAGCCCTGTTATCCCTCTGTGATGATATATGAACACCACACAATACAATACAATCCCGTGCGTACAGCGAGATCGCGAGCAGGTGGGTCAGATAACGCGTCAGCTGTCATGTTGTTACGAAATGTGTACGAAAATAAAGTTACAGTTTAATGACACAAATGTATTTGTCTCACTAAATTGTCACGTTAATTTAGTGAGACGAATAGATTTGTATCACTTCACACTAGTGTAGCAAAGGTTTTTTTTATAAGGGGGTAAACGACTAGTCGGAGCCATTGTCAGGACTACCAACGCCCGTAGACATGGTTATTACATACATACGTTGCTCTCTTTCCTCCTGGCTACCTACACACCGACAGTTGTCCTGTAAGAGGTATTTCCCTGGTCGTGCCGGCCCAATTTAGCTGCAAAAAAATGCTAAAAAAGTGGTTTGGACAAAGCAATGTCTTCATTATTTTGGGGTAAGAATGACAACGCATATATATTAGACCCAAAATAATATATCTGTTAGCAGAAGCAGATACTTCCTGACCCGAAAAAAATAATTTTCATGTAGGTATAGATGTATATATGTATATAGATGTAGGAAATCTACATTAAGTAATTAACACTATCATTTTTGTTCTGTTTCTCACTTGGTAATGAATTAATGTAGATCGAACATTCCGGACGGCTCGATCGGACAATGATGTATGACCATGACAGCGGCGTAAAATACGCGTCGCTGGACACACATTTTGGGAGCACAATAGCAGTATTTTATCACGCTGTTCTAGGTGCCTCTTGTCTATATCTAATATATAAAATTCTCGTGTCACAGTTTTCGTTGCCATACTCCTCCGAAACGGCTTGACCAATTCTCATGAAGTTTTGTGAGCATATTGAGTAGGTCTGAGAATCGGCCAACATCTATTTTTCATCCCGATATTCCCACGGGATCGAAAGTTACGCGGGTGAAACCGCGGGGCGCAGGTAGTATATACTCGTATATAAATCTCAATAGTGATCTATCAAGTATCAACGCTCAGCCCAAACAACTGGACGGATCAGGCTGAAACTTGGCATACAGGTAGATGTTATAACCTAGGCATCCACTAAGAAAGGATTTTTAAAAGTTCAACCCCTAAGGGGGTGAAATAGGGTGTTGAAGTTTATATGGATTTCTTAGAAATTAGACTCGGGCTACAATGTCTACAATGATGATGTGATGATGATGGTGATGATGATGATGATGATGGCTACAATGATGATAAGTGATGGCTACAATGTCGCGCTTTGTGCGGTATGTGAGAGTCAATTATCGCACTGCAGCGGAATTGGGCAGGCTATTATATAAATTTAAAATTATAGGGAGTAACGGTTTTAATAAAGGCTTTAAAAGCTCTTAAGACGATTGAGTTACCACTAGGAGGCCTCATATTATTCCATATTTTTGAAGTAAAACTTTTATACGCGCTGGACTTGGGAGAAAGCTGGCGAGAGCGTTACAAATATCACACATCGGGCGAGGCCAATGGAAGTTGTCATTCAAATTCAAAACTCAAATTCGATTTAAGTGAACTTTTTTGTATTTAAAAATAAATATCACGTGACATGTCATTGTAACTACGGTAATGAATTTGAGTATTAAATCAATAATTAAGTTTTACTTCAGTTGTGTGGTCTAAAGCACACACTTTTTATATAAAGGGTGGCAAACGAGTAGTTGGAGCTTTTCAACGACTACCGCTAAACCTCCACATAGAGGTTATACAGATGCGTCTCTTTCCTCCTTCCTCCTCGACCCGAAAAACATGCGCCGTACGAAACGCGACAAGCTGCTTTAGGCAGATATTGTATCGTCAGAGGTCCGTCCCAATCGTGCCGGATAAATTGACCTCTTAATGCTTACAATTTATTTTCCAAGTAGCTCAAGATGTTTCATTATATTAAATAACGTTAATAAATTCCTGCTACAATGAAACCCATATTAGGAATGTATTAGCGGTTCCGATACCCCAAAACGACGACCCCTCGTTGATCCCTTATATAATACCGCAAAAACATGCTTCATATTAATGCGATACAATGACCGCGAGCTCAGGGTTGACGATCGTTTATTTATCAAGGTTGCGCTGTCGCTTTTTGTGCGGTGCAAAATTTTCTCGAGCTTGCGATACTGTGACGTACATGTGAAGTTCTTGTTTTTTTTTTATGGTATTTGAGGGCAAACAAGCCGTCGGCCATTTTCATGACTACCGTCGCCCGTAGACATCCGTATAGAGGTTATACAGATGCGCCGTCCTCCTTTCTCCTCTTTCCTCCATGGGCCATGGGTTTCAGCGTTTTTCGCTGCCACGAGGTGGACACCTCTCGTTTACATAATAGCGGCGTGAAGTGCCGGCTACACCGTAGCCTCTGCCGCCGCATGGAAGAGCATAGTAACTCATTGGCAGGAGGTATACAAAAATATGTAAAGGTGCTGCATAAATGCTTTTGTACGTATGTTTTTTAGCGTAGTGTCCGTAATCAACAAAAGCCACAAATTACTAATTTCTCCCTATGGCCTGTACTATAAAATTCAAGACAAATTAGTAAATTTATATTAAACTAGCTTCCGCCCGCGGCTTCGCCCGCGTGGATTTCGGATTATAGAAAATCCCTATAAATTTTAACTTATTATGTTATTTTGATATGAAAGCTATATTACTGTAAAGTGTCATGAAAATCCGTTGAGTAGTTTTGGTGTGAAAGAGTAACAAATATTCTTACAAACTTTCGCATTTATAATATTAGGAGGATCAGTCTTTCCACTCTGACCAACTAAACTGACCAACTGCAACTGACCAACTATTTTTCGTTCCCAACGGTACAACTTTTTAGTTGGTTCGATAGGAATATGTTATTTTTTTATATTCGTTCCTGTTCGCACAACTTATAAATATCGATTAGAGACTATCTACACTAGTTATATATAAATATCTGTTCTATTATAGTTATAAAGTAAATTGAAAATAGATATGATTTTTACGTCGCTGTCGGACTCCAGCTACCGCAGCCCTGCCGAGCCGACCACTCGTGTATACAACTTGTTAATACTTCATTAATAAACTTGCCGTATCGCCATATTGCCCGCGCATTACTTATATCTAATGCTAATAGTTTCTTACATTATTTATTTTTTTAATTTCATTTTATACTACATTATAGTGTCATTGCTCCATTGAAGCCGTATGGGGCTGGCACGACCGCGTAGAAACCTCACACATGATACCGCCTTAAAAATGATGGGTTAGGACTTGCGGTGTGTGAGTAGCCACTGGCTCATTAGGTAGTGAAGGAGTGTCCTTCAATCCCCAATTAACATATTCATATCCTTTAATTTTGAGGACGTAAATGGGCATTGAAAGTGACTTAATGACTCATCCCCCCCAAAGCTATGAAAAGAGATTTTATACAACTTTTACATAGCAGCAAGTCAGTTCAATACTCAAATCGCAGATACGACTTGATGTTCGTTCCGACGTTCTGCATCTCTGAGATTCTTTTTTCAATTGATATGCATTTGGCTTATACATCTGTGATTGTATATTTTATAGGTAATTATTTATGGCCTCTGTATTGACCCCAGTATCTTACAAGAATAGGTGAGTTTATAAGTTAGGCAAAACCTTCAAGAAGTTCTCTTAATGACATACATATGTATAGAATAAATAAACAAACTATTGTTATGGTTCTGTAGTGAAAGCAAACATTGTGAAAGACGTATTTCAAAATGTATCGTTACCACTGTAGATAAACAATAAATTTTAGTAACTCAGGCAATGTTTAGCGGCAAAAGTAGCCACAAAAAGGGACTCCTCATTATAGAAAAATAATCTCTTTTTTTTTTCCATTGTATAGGGGGGAAAACGAGCAGTCGGAGTCATTTTCATGACTACCGCCGCCCATTGACATTCGCATAGAGCCGATATAGATGCGCTGCCCTCCTTTTTCTTCCCACCTCCATGTGCCACAGGCTACTCACTTTAATCATGTAAATACCATACCACTACGGAAAATCACAATCAATTATCTCTCTTGGGTATCACATCGATCTGATGATAAGTTCACGACGACGCTGATAGTAGCCAGGCAACTCGCGACGCTCACCCGCACATCAAAGTACCATTACCGTGTACCTACCGAGGCACCGCGAACTGTAAGGATTTGAAAGAATTCACGCCATAATGTAACCTAAGTTTCGATTTAACTTTTGAGTTATGGCTACACAAGTAACTGAATAGTTCAAGAAATATCTGTGTCAACAAAGACAGACTGGTTTACTGGTTTTTTTCAGACAGGCAGACGGTGCCTTTAGACGGCAGATTGCAGGATTGCTACACTATTTTTTTTATAGTACAAGGGGGCAAACTAGCAGTTGGAGTCATTTTCATGTCCACTGACATCCGCATAGTTTATACACAGATGCGTTGCCCCCCATGGGCCACCGCCTATTACATACCTCACAAAACGCGACAGCAAGCCGTCACTTGACGCCGGTCTCGTGTAAGTGAGAGGCACCTCTCCTCCCTCCCTAGTCCTGCCGGCCCCATAGGGAATATGCATGTATTTTTTTATATTTTTAAATGATAATTTACATAATTACATTAATGTAAAAAAAATACCAGAGCTGAACAAACAATATTAAGTTCAAAAAAAATGTTTCAAATTAGTAGGCCGATAACAGCTTTTTAAACGATCGCCATTTTGCCGCGCTGACATGACGTCATGCATCATAACAACCATCAATGGCAATGCTCCAATGCTCTTTGACAATGACATTATTATGATATTTGACGTCACAATTCATTCACCTAATTTAATTAATTTCACCTAATTCAATCTTCCCGCGCAATTTTTGCACTTTTCAATAATTATTTTCTGATTGAAAACAAAATTATACAAAAAAATATTAATACGTACGCACATCTACAGGAAAAGACTTTACATATAAAAAACCTATCATTATTTGAATCATACGCATATTCCCTATTTGGCGCATGTAGCATGCAGGGCACTACCTCTTTCTATTCCGCTCCTTTTCCGCTCGGAAACCACACAAAATACGGCAGCATAAATGTTATTTTACACCGGTATCAAACGAGCGCCGGTTACCTCTACTAGGGAATATGAATATGCAACTATTAGCCCATACAAACACACACCTACACATACCTACACACACACACACAAAAACGCGCGCGCGCACACAACATTCACACAAACATACACGTAACTAATTTTGCATGTATTGTTATTATTACAAACCTTAATTTTGTATTGTAAATGTAACTACGATTGTCGTGGTGGAGAAGCGGGGCACCCAGTAATACAGGTCATCAACCTAGTACAGGGCCCCTGCCATTAGCATGTAAACATTTATTCATACAAATAAAACATTTTTCATTTTCATTTTTTTTTTCATTAGCCGCAGCTGTTATGTAATAATTATTTTGTATAGAGAATACATTATCGGATTGCAACTATTCGGCACATGCTGATAGCAATTTCGAAGGTTATTTAGACATTTCAGTGGCAAAATCGAATAAGACATCGTCTTATCGGAGACAATGTCTCGTAGGCGCAGTCCAATAAAGCTTCGGAGAGCCAAAGCTTTATTGAACTTTGTTTCCAGATGGGTCACTGAAAAAAAAGGCTGAATAAGGGTTGTTCACGCTAGCTCGTGACGTTAACAAAAACAAAACCGGTTTTCCGGAGCGGAGCCGG
>LUGF01021838.1:253472-268693 GCA_001625245.1 Calycopis cecrops | reverse complement strand
TAATATTTTAATATATATATCTATATATATATATATATAAGTAAATAGGTACTGTTCCGCATTAAAGTTATCGGGAACGAAAATTATCGATTACATTAGGATACTGCGTAAATATAATAAAGAAATCTTAGAGGTTAAGTTCTGAGTACTGATTGTGATTACCACATTATTGTTATCCTTTAATCTGTTAAAATTTATTTGATAATTATTAAACTACATCATATTGTACTTTATGGATATATGGATATATTACTTGGACGCGATGTGAAATGTGTTTGTGTCTGGTCGCCCACCGCATCATGGGGTAAAGTCAACGCGTCTCTCCCTTATGCTAAAATAATAATTAAAGAGTGTTTTTATTTCTCAAATCAAACGTGTGTGGTTATCATATATGTATTATCACACGTAAACTATAAACAGATAATAAAAACAATGCCGGATTTAATTTGTATATTTAACATTGATGAAACACGATAATCAGTACAACTATCGCACCGATTGTAATATCGGTTAGTAGTTGTTTGTTGTATAAGGTTAAAGTTTAGAGGTCTTTGTACGTGGAGTTTACGTGCTGTGACTCATAGTAGCTAAGTAGTTACAGTATATAACAAGATCTGCGTGCGTATATAGCGGCGGGCGGTTTATTCTCTTATTTTTTTATTTATTTAAACTCTCCAATATATGTTACATTAATACTTAACAGCCACTTACTTGCTATGTTCAATGCGCTAAGTGGATTAATAAGAAAATGTGTGCTTTAGACCACACAACTGAATTAAAATTAATTTTTAATTTTTATTACCGTAGTTACAATGACAACATGTCATATGATATTTATTTTTTAAATACAAAAAGTTTCACTTAAATGGAATTTGAATGACAACTTTCATTGGCCTCGCTCGATGTGTGATTTTTTGTAACGCTCTCGACAGCATGGAGAGTCCAAGTCAAGAGCGCGTATAGAAGTTTTACTTCAAAAATAATAAAAGGCAAGTAAAACCATGACGCATATATAGTCTATTGTGCAAATACCTATCGCTCCTGTGTTATGACGACCGGCTGGCGCAGTGGTACAGGGCTCGGATAAGCGGAGCATGTTGCGCCAGGGGTCGCGGGTTCGAATCCCCCCTAGGTCATGAATGTTTATCTATGTATTATATGTATTTCTATAATAAAAATCTTAAATATATAACATTTCTTAAATTTATAAAAACATATTAAATATATTCCGTTGTCTAGTACCCTTAACACAAGTCCTTACGGTAGGTACTTAGCACGGGGCTAGGCTAACGTGGTGTGTAAAGTCCACAGATATTATTATTATTATTATTGTACACAGTAGCACGCCATCCGGCGGACGGTGACGAATTGCGGTGATCGGGCGTTTATTTATGATCGTTTAGTACTCAGTCTGCAAACACGCACTTTACAATAACACTAACATTTGCATGTTGTTGAGCAATAAACATAAAATACATGTATTTTTTTTGTATTTACAATAAAATAAATGTATTTTTTTTGTATTTACCATAAAATACACTAGATATAGGTTAACAGTCGCGTGTATACACTGGTTTGTTTCAGAGATATTTGAGCCCCTTGTTTTTATGGTTCCGACGTAACATTATATAATTTATGCATTATATAATATGTACATTATTTACGGAAAAAACCGGCCAAGTGCGAGTCGAACTCGCACACGAAGGAAAGGATTCCGTACCATCATTACCATATCATTTTTATCAGTATTTAAAATAAATTGATTTCATAGCGTTTGTATCTATGAACAAGAAAGTTGTATTTGCGTTTTACGAAAATGTATTATTTTTTAAAAAACTTAACTAATCTCGCTCAAACTAATTTTCGTTGAAAGTTTTCATTGAGATCTACAGCATATATATTTTTAGATTTCTCAGGTAAAATCTTATCGTATCTGCCTAGTGTGTGATAAGCCTTTACTAATTACTCTGCCTATATAAATATTTTTTTACAAACTATTGCGCATAATCAGCCAACACCGAACAAGTAGGATAAACCCTGTATAATAATAATAGCCACATGAAAGGCAACTAATTAAAGTAATAAAACTATGAGTACCAGTTTATGATAAAATATCTATAAGGAAAAATATGTTAATCTGCATTATACGCACAGGTACTATCAACTGACACATAGACGATATCTGATGAATGAATGATTTAGGGGATTAAAAGCGATTTATAATTTTATACCAGTAGATAAATGATATTTAATTAGATTTGATGACAGATTGGCTACAACAATTTTATATTGGCGTAGTTGTAACGTAAGCGAGGGCACGTGACGTGGGATCGAATCCCAGCTCGTGGAGGTTTATGTATCTATGTATTATATGTATTTCTTTAATAGAAAATATATTATTATTATAATAAGCCTCATCTTATATGTCCTATTGTTAGTTGGTATTTGCCGCGTGACCTCTTTGAGTCCGGGTCCCATAAAGTGGCAATTTTTGCCCAAGACTTGTCAGGTCTACGGCAGACATGTCAGGATATATTTCAGATATATTCTAGACAACAGTTACGGCTGGCAACACAAGTTCTTACGGTTTTTACTAGTACTTACAGTGCAAGACTAATGTATCTGATAAGCACACAGATTATTATTATTATTATACATATTTGATAATCGAATAAAATCTAAGATAGTAGTGTTTCCATTTACATTTATAGAATTTGCTACGACATGGAGATACTGAAAACACTTAAGTTTAAACTAAGGTTCACTTTCGAGAACCAGCAAAACTTTGCAAAATGTGAACTTGTGTCACCCACCGATATCCAAAGAGTTCCCCACCGACAGGGAAATACGAGCAGGCAACTTATAAATTGTCAATCTTATATTTTCGGCCACTTTCACTCGTTTCTAATAAATTAATTACAAATACTATGTAATAAATTGACATTTCCTGTTTTATTAACATAATTTTGCAATTTTCGATACGCACTTACTGGAATTTTCGTGTCTAATTTTATGATTCCTCTTCAACGGGAAGTAGGTTACCTACCTTTTGAAAATGTGAGCGGCTGTATCTTTGCATTGCATTATTTTAATCTCTTGAAGAACATACAGAAAATATCATACTTCTAAATTAATGCAATCAAAAGAGTACCGTACATAAAAGTTAAAAACAATCATGAATCTCACGAAAATAGGCCTAAGTTTAGCTGATTAATTAGGTCATCATTATTATTGTTATGATAATTTAATAGATTAATAGAGTCATGGTGTCAAAGTACAGAGTTGTATCATATAATCTCTATCTCCGCGGTCCACACTCACAGATGACTCACATAATATGTGTGTCATGTTATCATTAAGCATTTTATGTTATTTGTCATGTGTCCGTGACCCGCCGGACTTTGTCAACGGTCACTTGAGCTGAACAAATAATTATTTCTGTTTCTGCATTAGGTCTATGTATTCTGCATCTTTTAGCCATTTCAACGCATACAACATTGCACGACAGTTGTTTAACAATCTCTATTTTAATGCAAATGGTAAACATTTCATAAAATTTGCGAAGTACTAGCTGACCCGACAGACGTCCTGTCATATTTGCAGAATTAATATTTATAAATAATATACTTTAATAACTAGTTAACGTTATGTGTGTGCGACTATCGATTCTGGTGGAAATCCTACTCCTAAATACATCCAGTATTACCTAGCTACTAGAAACTCGTGACAGTAAAATTGATTTTCTTTATTTTGATATTTATTGATATTTTTAGTTCATGGTATTAAAATTAATTTCTATTTTTAAATATCGGGCGTGAGAGATTAAATATCGGATATATCTGTATGTGAGAGATAAGGAACAAAATTAATAACACAAATTATATCGCATGTATTGAAAGGATCGGAACGAATCCTCGCTCAATCAGCGCTCTAATCGCCCCGATTACGAAAGCGGTTGCGATGCAGCGGCTACTTTCGCTTCATTGTATAATCGTTACACACCAGCACGTGATCATCAACACTTCGCTAATTATTTTCCTCGAGTATTAGACGGTTCCTCTTCCTAAATGCTACACTCGAGAAACTTATTGACCCACCAAACTTTAAAACTATGTGATGACTTCAAGAAGCGTAAACCAGCGGCCTTACTGCCTCATTAGAGAGCAAAAAATTAGTAAAATGTCTGATAGCAATGGTTCTAGCAAAAATTGGGTCAATTAGTAACCCAAATTGGGCTACCGACATTACAATCGAGAGTACAGTTGTTAGATGTCGTGAGGTACTTGAAATTTTTAAATGTTTTTCTCTTCTACCTATCTCTCGACCACGAACTGAGTTATGGCGTGTATGTCTTGTTGTAAATAAATTTAATTCGTAATAATTAAATGACATTAAATGCGCATTACTTCAGCACAAAAGTATTTGGACTATAATAATTAACTAAAAAAATATTTCTGCCAAATATCGACATAGATACATTGCAGTGTGATATATTATATACATAGTATTATTGGTACATCCTGGTTTTCGTTTTTTTTTAATCTTTTAATTATTTTTAATTAGTATAGTTTTATATCTAATCAATAATTTAGATTAGGCCTAATCACACGAATAAATTATTTCACAATAATTATTTAATTATTTTCATCACAATCTGTATTGTTATTTTATATTTTTTTATTGATCAAATTTTACAATCATCTGGTCTAGGTGTTTTATTTTATTACATAATACTAATTAGATGTTCCTTTCGGGGGCAATGCATACCTCTACAATAGGATCCCAGAAAGCGTCCAAAAATTTTCGATTTTCGACAAATTTAAAAAAAGTTGTTAAAGAGCGTTTGTGTGGTAAGTATGGCATACTATAAGGTAACAGATTCTATGACAGATACCACATCTTGGGATTAGTACCCTCCTCCCAGGCTATTTCTGTACCATATTTTTTGTAAATTTAGAAATTGTATTGTATTATATCATTAATAATATGCAAATGTATTTGTATTTTTATATTTTTTTTTATTTTACATATCACAACATGATGCCCGCTGAGTTTGTTTCGCCGGTTCTTCTCAGGACAGGGCTAGGGTTGAACCGGTGGTAGATTTTATTATTGACGTTCAAAAAGGAATTCCTGTAATTCTATTTTGAATAAAAACTTTTTGATTTTGATTTTGATTTTGAGTATTGCACGTTCAAAAGCCCGTTGAGCTACGGCAAATATGCGGACCTGACCTAAATTTAGAGGCCACAATTTTGGCGGTTAGCTTTTGCGAGGATCTGGGTGAGGACCATGCGACGCATACAGTTTATTCTAGAAATCCTCGATCTCTGATGAAATGCCGAGCTTTGAATAAACGGTTACCAGACTCAGTTCTCGCCTTTGAGATATAACTTCTCCAGGGCTTCTCTACAAAACCTTACGTTATTTCAATAATACCTACATACATAGTAAAAATGAATTAAAATACGGAATCTCCGTATCATAGGCGGTTTAAGGTAGGTGTGAGTAGCAATTAGCAGTGAAGCGGTCGTCTTGGCATTCAATAAAATATGTCAATGCGCCGCAGTAGCAAGGGATTGAGTAGGCCAGTTTTATTACAGTCATTAAAAATGAATTTCATGCGTAATAAAAATAAGTATTATTTTCTAATATTGTTATTTTACATAATCTAATAATCAATAGGCCTATGTCAAGCGCGTTTTCTAGGTCAATATGTTATTAACTTCAAATCTAAGAATGTGTTTCAAATATTATCTTGTAATTTACGTGACTATTAGATTAAATCATTGACCGTCTAAGGGACAAGGCCACTGATGTATTGCAGCTGAATAGGGTTGGTATAGTGCTAAAAGTGCACACCACTCGTGAAATATTTTCGTAGTAAATACAAGAAAAACAAGAAAATGCAAACACGAAACAGAATGATTTAAAACCGTTATTTCTTTAGAGACCAAAAAGTAGCCATGTACCTAGTATGATATTTAATATCGCTAAGCCTAATGGTTGGCGTCAAAATACCGTCTGAGGGCTGTGGAAAATTCCTGTGATGGAGCAGTCTTTTTATTATCGTACCCCGATCGGTAGCCCACATCTTGCCTGACCTGTAGCAATTTTCTTGCCCTATTTTCATCTATGGCCCTTGTCCCAGTAGAGTTGCTGTGGTGATATTGATGAAAGATTGTCTCATCTTGGCATTGGCGGTTGTTTGTGACTTGCTAGTCAGCGCAACTAAGTTTAAGTGCGAGGCAAATTTTTGAGTCGAATTCCTCCATTCAGTATGTAACTGTATACCTAAATATTATTTACCTTGTGATTATCACGATTCAGAAATAAGATATAGTATAGAATCTTATTAATTAGCAGTGGATTTCGAGTCTTTGCTGATTCATAATGATTACGACCATGAAGGATGTGGATTTTTTGCTGCTTATGTTTACGACGATGAAGCATGTTACTCAACGTCATTAAATCGCTTCATAACATCCAATACTTCAATAATAACAATATATGTTTACGCCAGTTCCCCAACAGGGTAGGGAGAGAGAAAAGAATGCCACATACCACGATTCAACTCTCTTCATGCATACACGCCGGTTGCGAAGACTCTTGACGCCATCTTTGAAGAGTGGCCGATCAATCTTATCATGATATGTCAGTCCTGATCTTTTCCGGAACCTACATCCCTCTACAATGTATATCTATTTTGTGTCAACAATAAAAAAAAAGAAATTAAAAAAATATCTGCCATTCTTTCTACATGACCGCACCAATCGAGCATGCTCTATTTCACGTTTAGACCAACACTTTCTTACCTCATTCTTACTTCACTATCATCATATTGTTAATCACCGAAGCCACGATCTACTGCCGAAGATAGACTTCAGTTCTCTGCTATCTATAGATATTACTCATCGCAGGCAGTCCAACGCAAGGATCTTACACTCATGTTATTAATTTCCAGCGTAATGGTTCATTGGAGTTCGACGGCGTGTTCGTGATGAATACGGGCGCGTCGGAGTTCTCCGAGCTGGGAAACCTGGAGATGTGGAGGAACTCCAACCACACGATATACAGGGACGAGTGCGGCGCCGTGCGGGGCTCCACCGGGGAGCTGTGGGCGCCGGAGTACGGACAGCCGGAGGTCACGATATTTGCGCCCGATCTGTGCACGTGAGTACAAATTTCTGCCTGATATATGCACGTGAGTTCAAATTTCTTTTGGTATTAAAGTTGCAGCCGATTTGAATTTAGAATGCCCTCAGCGACACCTACCGCAGTGTGGTTGAAAGAAACTGGCAACTCTCACTATTTTTTCTCTAACCCATCTAGGGTTAGAGATTTTTTTTTTATTGGTCTTGGCCCACCAATCATTCCTACCTCTGTCCGTTGCTATTCCTATGTCACCAGATCAACAATTAATATCTATTTCACACTTTCACATAAGTTTTTTTTATAGTTAGATAATGTTGATATAATGTAGTCTTCGCCGAATTTCGAATAAGGCGGCCCATCTCTGCAGGGACACGCCATCTACACGGAAAATATTTTTACAACTGTTTGCGCAGACACTCTCTATTTACTCATTTTACTATTCCCATGAGACGAAATTCGACACGACCGAAGAGGAATCAGGTGCAGAACCGACGGTGTAACGTGCTTTCCGAGGCACGGGGGTGTAACACCGACAACTTCCTAACTCCGGATTGTTATTAGAAATTCAAAAATCCCAATTACTCTTTTTGGTCCGACCCGCGGGGATTCGAACCCGGGACCTCCAGACTGTAGTATAATTTTGAAAATAATCTCGAAGTTACTTTATAGCTTGATTGAACATAATATAATGACAACACGAAAACAGAAAAAAACATGTTCGTTCGTCGCCGGATTTCTTTTCTTTAATTTAAAATAAATAAATAAATATCTGTGGACTTTACACACCACGTTAGCCTAGCCCCGCGCTAAGTACGTAAGGACTTGTGTTACGGGTACTAGACAACGGAATATATTTGATATGTTTAATAAATTTAATGTATTTAAGATTTTTATTATAGAAATACATATATAATACATAGATACTTTTTGTAGTTATTTTACAGGTTTTAACACGATACAATATTTATTAAAGGTATCTACTAGCGAAAACATGTCCTCGCCCGACGTTTCGGCTGGGTTACACCAGCTACGGTACCACCAGCACATATGTATCACCTGTATTTATCAGTACTCGGTTATTAATTCCAGATACATGACTCTAGCCAAGAACGAGTCGACGACCGTGCTCGGGCTGGAGGGGGTCCGGTACGCCGCCAACGACTCGCTGTTTGACAACGGCTACAAGTACCCCAGCATGGTGAGTTTTGTATAGTGTAAAGGGCAAATAGGCGGGCCGCTGGAGAGGAGGACACCCGCTGTCCTCGGCCAAGATAATAATAGTATAACCTATTAATCGCAAGTCCGGTTTGCCTTCTTCCAGTAGCTGGGAAAGAAGGGGGGGTCTGCACCCCCATCGACCACAAATTACCGAGCTACCTTAGGGCACTCGCCTTTCATACAGACGAAGCTGCACTGGGCTTTCAGTTCTGCTAGCGTAGATTCTATCTTAAAAAAAAAAGGCGGGCCGCTGTGTCATCCTTTTGGTAACATTCTCCTAGAATAATCGATTACCTTTATTTATTTAGGTCTTTGTTATTTTCAGTTAACGACCGTCACGCATATACATAAAGAATAGGGGCACTTGGTTCGTAGTCTGTGACAACTGTGTCACAACAAAGAAACTATTCTTGAATAGGAACGATTTCTATAATATTATAATATTGTAAGGAAGAAGTATTTGATTGTTTCTTTAATTCATTGAGTTATATGTACTACGTACTAGAGAAGACATCTCAACTAGATTTTGTGTCACACGTCTTAGAGTGCATGCTCTCCAACTCATTTAGTTCGGGCCCAGCGCTTGTCTAAATGTGACGTCTTTGAGTACAATTTCCATTTCATAAAATGCCTTCGTGTGTATTGAGATTTTGATCAAATAACTCAAGAAATATTAGTAAAAATCAAGGAGTGACCTTTCATCAGTAACTTAAACACATTTATCTTTAAAATACACTTAATTTAATTCTTTTTAACAATTTACTGCAACGTTTCAGGCGTTGTCAAATGTTTATACGAATTTCAAAGAGTAAGAACATTTGTCTGCGCAGAGTGGACAGATGACGAGTATAAATTTTATTGTTAAAGATTATTACGTATTATTATGTAATTAATTTTCATATTAATTATATTAATAAATTTATAAGTAGTTTAAATTATAAGTTTAAATGTATGTTATTTTTATTTATATGTATATAAAGAAAGAAAGAAAATATTCTTTATTTGCCCACAATGAATATTTATATACAGGAGAATACAACTTAAAGATAAGAGCAAACAGGCGGTCTTATCGCTAAGGAAGCGATTTCTTCCAGACAACCGGGAGAAAGGACATTTAAAATAATTAGAGATAAGTAGGTACATTAAAAAGAAAACAACAATAAAACAAAATACTAGTAAATATCAAAATAAAAGTATATACTTTTATTATTAGTTTAAATTTATAAAGAAATTGAAATATATTTACATTTTACATTATATTATTCATTTTAGCCACTAGCTGCTGTAGTTACTGTGAATTAAATACACACAGTGTACACTATTGTGTATTTTACTGAGCATATAATACCTAGGTATGATATATTTATCCATCCATAAATATTACAAACGCGATAGTGTGTTTGTTTGTTTGTTTGTCTTTCTTTAACACCAAATCGGGTCAATCGGGTCATGTATGTGATATTTAATATGGAGATATTTGAAGGATGAGGAGTGCCATAGGCTCATTTTTATGGCGATAACCTTTCACGGGAAAACACATTTCCATCAAATAAATTAAATAAGCGCTATAGATGGCACTATTATAGGCTCAAAACAGTATGACGTACGTCTTTAGTAATCAAATGAAATTGCTACTATCAAATGTTTGACAGAAACGTCAGAGAGTCTTAATATTGTGTTAATATTATATTTATTGTTCTTATTATTATAAATACGAAAATGTGTAAATGTGAAAAACCACGCTAGCGAAGCCGTGGTTAACAACTAATAAAATATAATTTAAATATTAAACTTAATTTTAAGATATATTTTCTTTACCGCATATGTTTTAATACTTTTTTATTTTGTTGTTTTTGTGTAAACAATATTACACTTGATACACATCATATATTTTTTAAATATACCTACGACATAAAGTATTTTTTTGAATACTTACTTTTTTAATTTAATTTTTAAATGCGAAAAAAAATAGAGCTTGACAGAATATTTTTTATACACTTAGCTATAATTTAAATATACTCAACAGTAATTGTAGTTTTGTAGGTACAAAAGGTACTGAGTCACTTCTGCGATTTTAATCTATAGAATGTCATCTCATTGTCATCTGAATGTCATCGACACATTTTTGGCTTGGTATAGCTTCTCTATACGTAGTAGTAACAACTCACTGCTTTAATTATAATAGATATTGTATAGAACAACACTACAACATAACACATTATCATAGATAAACATAGGCGTCATTATCCAACAATGTTAGTCGTCCGTATGAAAACTTTGAACGTGTGAAAACAATAACACAAAAATCGCGTACACTCAATCATTGATAAGAGTATGTACGTGCGTGTTACTGTGTTTAACTTATAATTATTACGTTGTTTAGTCCCACATGTTATGCCGGGGCTGGCTGCCAGAAATTAAATAAATTAATAAAAAATGTCTGCTTGATCACAAGACTGAAGTAGAACTTCATACACGAAACATAACTGGCTATGAGAGGGACAGAGAAAGAAAATGTGCGCGCACTGCTATTTTTCTCTCTCTCACGCATTCATCAGCTTACTCCCAAAGTCAAGTACGCGTCAAGAAGTTTTACTTTAATATTAAAAATGATTATAGTGTTAACGGGCTGGCAACTGCAATCTTAACGAGAACAGAGTATAGTTATCGTGTGGTGGTTCTTTTTTTTTATCGTCTTTGACCCACTACTCGTTCTCTCCGCTGCTACTCCTGTGGCGCCAGGATCGACAGCAACAACCACACTTGACCATTTCGGGCAGGGAGCTCGAGGGAAAGATCTGTCTTAAGACCCGCAACGAATTTAATCAGAAGAAAGTAGGAGGAAGTAATTCCAATTTCTTCTTCAAAATCCGTGTGGTGGTTCGCAGGCGTGCTACTGCGACGAGGTGCGCGACCGCGACTGCCTGCCGGCGGGCGCGCTCAACGTGTCGCAGTGCCGCTTCGGCGCGCCCGCCACCGTCACGCAGCCGCACTTCCTCAACATGGACCCGTACTACGCGGACAAGATCGAGGGCCTGTCGCCCAGCGAGTGAGTACCGGGACAGAAGTAGTGGTTGTTGTGTTCGGATATTATATCGACTAGTAGTGGAGTGCCTGGAGCATATAAAACCGTGAAACCTCGGAATAGAGTTACAGTGAATGGATTAATATGATCGATGTGGGATATTGTTTTTTAAACCATAAATTGCTGTTACCCAATATTTTTTTGTGCTTTCCATTTTTTTTTTTACACATATAAGATATACACACAACAAATTATTATAAAAAAATATAATGTTTGACATATAGGAACATTTTTCAAAGATACGTGTGTATGAAAATAGCAGTAGGGATCTCGAACAGGCAGAAAAACGTGGAGGGTAGAACGGAGCGGCAGCTGCTATATACAATGGAATTTCTCGGCTAGTTTAATAATTATAAGTAAATGAAATGTACTCTATTGTTGCTTCGACTTCTGCGAGCCACTTCGGCGTGTGCTGAGGCTGACACTAGAGTGTGACACTGACACTGACACTAGTGTGTGACACTGACATTGACACTTGTGGTATTCTCAGTGACATGAACATGCAGCTGATACTGGAGATGTTCACGGGCATGCCGCTCGGCGTGTCGGCACAGCTGCAGATCAATCTCCTCGTGCGCCACGTCACAGGCATCACGTGAGTTACCATCACCATTTACCATTACGAGTATTACATTAGAATGAGATAACCGTGGTCTGTAGTGTAGTACCTACTAACACAGAAATAAATTACACCAACGCACCTGCGCAGACTTATACATTTTTTTGAAAGGCGCGAAAATATTTTAGCCAAGCACCAGGCACGAGGTATTCTTTATTCGCCATTGGTCGAACGTGAACTGGCTGTATTGGCATTCGCCAGTCGTCCAACGTCAACTGTCATTCATACAAACGTCAAAAGTAATGCGGTACAGATATCGCGAGCGAGATAGCATGCATAGCTAGATCGGCTAATGTTGCACACTTCTGCGTAAACGACGAAAGCAAGCCGATGTGATTTGGTATTAGCGCGCTTTGTTGCCGGTCCACGTCTGCCGGATGGAAGTCCTTCCGGCAGACGCGGAGCGGCAACATCGGTGTAAGTGGCTCTTAAATAGGTACTTAGCTGATCGCGAAGATACATCGTGTACAAAGTAAGAAAGCTTTAAAAAATTCCTGTGGCTAAACTATTGTTCTGATTGATCTGATTGTCGTTGTGTAGCCTGGATATTATACACTCGATATGTGGTTTCACTGAATGCCTTCCGCTTTTTCCAATTGTGACGTATAGGTACCATTAGCCACTAGTGAATACTCGTGTCACGTCACGTGAGCTACCATCAGCACCACCACACCACCTCGCTATACAGGGTGTCTCGTAAGGAGTGGACCAAGGGAGTGTGGGAGATGGAGGCAGTCATAATAAACATGAAACCAAAAAAAAATTTAGAATTTTATTTAAGAGAAATTTATTTATTTTATCAAGGAATACAAAATATGCATTAAAAAAAAATTAAAAAAATCATATCTTTTAAACTTTATGCTTAGACAAAATTTTTTTTTGGTTCCATGTTTGTAATGATTCCTTCCATCTCCCACATACCGTTGGTCCACTCCTTACGTGACACCCTGTATACACATCAACCGCTAGTAAAAAATTCACAATTCACGAAAATTACAACAGCGTGTGTAGCGCTCATACAGATATTCATATCTTTCAACTGCCATTTAATAAGTTCAGAATTGAAATCTGGCAAATATTCAAATCATAATCGCAAAACATATCATTGAATTCCAACACTATATTGACAATTTTATTTAATTTTAATTTAATTATACTATTTAATTTAATCTTATGTTATAATTATTATTTAATTTTGATTGTTTTCTTATTTTTTTCTAGCATTGCATTTATTTAATTTAATAAGTACTTAAAAATAACATCATCATTTATAATAGTGACTTGCTTGTATTAAAAAATGTTGTGCCACCTTAAGGTACATACGTCAGAATTGTAAAATGTAAGTAGTTATATAATGAATGTGTTAACGTATGCACCGCTGGTGTCCTTTTGCAATAAATAAATAAAATTAAGTTTTAGAATTATTGTTTATGGACTTTTGGAAGGTCTATTCAAATTAAGTCACTTTTCTCGTGACCCGAAACATTGAACCTATGTTCAGCAGTGGACGTCTTCCAGCTGACGGCATGATGATCATGATGATGATGATGATGATGAAACATTTTGTTTAATGACATTGCTTCGTAGGAAAAAAGTGGAGCTACGCTAACTCGTAGCAGCGCTGCAAATGAGTGTTACTAACTACAGGTCATTGTGATTTACTAGTCTTAAGTATTCACGTCTATAGGTCTCTGTCTATCTGTTGTAAACATTTAATTTATCTAGAAACTAGCTATTACCAGCGACTTTGCTCGCATTTCGCTATAAAAAGGAGCCGATGGCACTCTTCAGTCGTTCAACTATCTCCATACTAAACATACATGGATCCGTTGATCCGATTTCATGTGAAAGAAGGACAAACAAACAAACTTTTGTATTTATAATGTTAGTATGGATTGCTACGTAGCACAAGAAAATTGAGCCACGCTATGACTTAGCAGCTACATAGCGCTACAAGTATGTGCTACTAAGTACAGGTCATTGTTTCTTTATTGTTTTAAGTTGTCCCTTCTTTACAGGCAGTCTCTATTTGCTGCTGTAAACTAACTACTAACTACTAACTAAAACTAACCTGTTCTAAACTATTTATTTATTTATTCTTTAGGATAAACAACCAGTTGCCGGACGATGACGTCATGGTGCCGATGATGTGGTTCCGTCAGGAGCTGTCCACCACCCAGGAGTACGCGGACTTGGCGCGCACGGCGCTCAACGTGCGCTACGGCGTGCCGTACGCATTCTACGGGCTCACGGTCAGTACGCAAACACGTACACGCGTATGCCCCGCCCCTTTACCATAAAAAAAGGTAGAGGGTGGGGGACATACACGCATTCGGCGCCATTTTCATAACTACCGACGCCCATAGACATCCACATGGAGGCTATACAGATGCGCTGCCCTTCTTTCTCCTCCCACCTCCGTGGCCCACGGGCTCCTTCCACACCGCATGGAGCACGCAGATCTGTCACTTTTCGCTGGTCTCGTGTAAGCGAGAGGTACCTCCCCGGTCGTGCCGGCCTAATTCGGCTGCCTTCAACTGCTGCTGCGGCTGCTACGTGTTCGCCACACGTACATTATCTGAATATCAATAAGTGAAGCAAAAACTTCGGGAACATTTTGAGTATGTATGAAAGGGTATGAAAGGGACCTGTCCACTCCTGGTCAAACGTGAACACGCTACAAATAAACTAATTTATGCAAAAATTATCTTTTTAATTTAGCGGCCGTTTTACGTAATATCTTTGTATCAATTCGTATAATTAACAAATTACTTTGTTTTTAGTATTTAATTTGATTATGCAATATATATGAAGCATCAAACTATAATATCTCAATGTTAGTTTGGCAACACACATAAGACACATAACATCTTTAAAAAAGAATTCATAAGTATTATAAAATTGATAAAGAACAATGTTAATATTATTGTATTCGTTATATTCTATGATGATTTCTGATAAAATATTTATCTAATGTTTTATATTTTAGAATTAAAACAAACAGAAATGCAAAAAAGTGATTGTACTAATTTATACATTTCAGGTAATCGGAATTCTATTCCTGCTAGTAGGAATTTACTTGCTCATGAAGAAGATTCTGCGATCGCCGGATACACCTATCATGACCGAACCGTTGACGTCGGA
>LUGF01021838.1:229316-243071 GCA_001625245.1 Calycopis cecrops | reverse complement strand
ATTTTATTATTTGAATGATCTAAGTTAGGGTTAAGGGTGGAAGCTTTCAACTTAATTCATATTAATGCTGTCTGCTAGTTTGTCCCCTATATTAATTTAAAAAACTTCTAAATTTTATTGAGTCTCCGAATTCAAGTATTAAAAAAATCTTTACTGTTACTATAGGGCTCACATTTGTGACAACAACATTTGTACAATATTTATTTTTGTACGAGATCAATACACAATTTTTAAATTATAACTAACTATAAAACAAAAACAAACATACGTTCCATTTTTTAATGAATAACCGTAACCTAATCGTAGAATAATAAATTATAATAATATAATTAGATGATTTATCTGAGTTTAGCGTATATACTACGTTTGACGTCGCGAACTCGACGGCTCGCGATTCCCGGCTAATGTCATTGTGACACGGCCAGCGCGCTGCGGTTGCTATTCGAACTAGATCGTGAGGGGCAAGACGCGCGGGTGAAATATGATTTTTTTCTGACGTGGAGCGCCCTCTTAATATCCACGTAGAAAGAGTGATCTGTCTTTTTTTCTTGGAAAAAAATAAAATTATAAATATGTTTAAATGCCATTGTAAAGGTCCTAAAGTTAATAAAACATTCTAGAAAAAAATATTTTGTTATCGTATATAGAATAATTTCTACAACTGTTTGAACCTATACTCAACCTAAAATACGTTCTCCTGAAAACCTAGGTTTTTGACATGACCGTATGTACCTACGTAGGGACCGTTGATATTATACCTAGTCAAATTTGTCCTATCATTATTTTATTAGTCAAAAATTATATGTTTGAAGCTTTAGAGATGTGTAGTAAAAAGGTCAAGTATTAAAATTACGGCTATAATATATAGATACTCATTATTACTATAGAAATTTCAATATATATTAGTAGATGGGAAATAATGGAAGTGGCAGTAATGGCAATACAAAAAGAAAAATAATTCTGTAGGCGAACTTGACGAGTTGACGATAAAGTAGAAAAAGAAATATCTGTCTACCGTCTACGGAAATATCTTAAGAAAATGACTGACAGACAGAAGGTGACATGACAGCTGTCAAAGACGCAGGAACAGTCAGGCTTCTCTAGTAAATACAGTATTATCTATGGTCGGGCTATAGGCATCATACTAATACTATATCTAAGTGTAGATAAAAAATGATGTATGTAGGTATGTACCTACAAAAGATAACCTGTTTTAAATACCGAGACTAGATGGTAGAAAATGTGAGCTGACAGACTTGGTTTTTTTACAGGATGTTTTTGATGGTATCCTATTGTTGTGTATATTCGTAATCTTATTTAAGTGCATAACTATCATTGTGGTCGAACTCCCCCGAAACGGCACGAGTGAGTTTATGACGTTTTCTGTTCATAACAAATATGAATAGGTCGTAAGTATACTTACATCATCTCATAGTTGGGACGGCGGCGGGCAAAGCCACGTGACGCACCTAGTCGTTTGTATAACTGGATACCAATTTTAACTTACTGTTATGTTCTTAACTAACACATCTGTTGTGGCAAAAATCTACATATTTACACAGCTCGGGATTAAGCTCTGGCGGGGTCCAGTGCTGGAAGACCTAGAGTTGGAAGGCGGGCCCTTTTATGGATACAGAAATGATCTTAAGACCCTTAAGCTTTACGGGGCCCAGGGTTACAGGCCCTCTAAGCCCCCTCGTGGATCCAGCGATGTATTTGCAGGATACAACGTAAATACTGCTGTTTTGTTTGGATTTCTGGGATGTTACTAGAAAAACTAAAGTCGCCTTAACCATAGATTCATGAGCTATACGGTCTCTTATGTGATGTTTGTGTGAGTGGCCTTAAATCTGTACTCTCGTGCCATGTCTACAGACAAAAGAAAATCAAATGGTACAGTCATAAGTATCACGCGAAAGCTCGCCGATGGCGGCGATCACTCAGAAGAACAGATGGTAGATGGGCCCGTCAGCTTCTAGACTGGAGGGCGATAGGAAGATGATGTGTTGGTGAATATTTCACCATGTGGGAAGACGACTGCTAGTCAGTAAGAGATCGGTTGTTTGGCGTTCATTATAAAAAGAGCCAGCAGTAGACCGCTAAAGGATGACGTAGACGTCTACAGGCACTTAACATCAGTAAAGGTAAAAGATGCAACGAAAACATAGCCGATAATGGCATAACATAACGATATTATCGAGCATTCCTAAGTCCGAAACAAACAGCCTAAAGCTGTTTACAATTGAGCAACGTTTGCGAGCAAAATTCGAGAGCGGGTAGCCATTGAACAAAATTGAGTGGAGCGAGTTAATGCATAATTGATTTGATTTGTGGATTTGTGTGAAGTTTGGCCAATTTTGAGATGGCACTTGTTTATAACATGTAAAAGGTTATTATGCCTGCTTTATGTTTTAAAAACTTAAAAGCTTAAAAACGAGAGCCATTTTTGATTTTGGGTGTTTTTTTGAGGTTAAGTGGATATTTTTTTTCTAATTTGCCCACGTTGTGTTAAGTTTTATAAAGTAGCCTGGAAATGTTTTGTGTGTTTGTGATGTGTGTTGAAATTTATATAACATTTCCAATTTTAGATACAAGAGAGGATAAGGGATTTGGATACGTCCTTAGAACTTATTCGAGATGTCTCAAGTAGATATGTGGTATAGAGTACCTACAGCAAATGTCTCCCTTAATATTTAAATTATATCTTCTGTTTTTGGATTAATTTTATAAATATCAATCAATCCCTACTTAATATTATAAATGTGAATGTAAGTTTGTTTGTTACGCTTTCACGCCAAAACTACTAGACCGATCATTATGAAACTTTGTACACATATTCCTGGAGGTATTAGAAATAACATAGGATACTTTTTATCCCGAAAAAATGTTCCTGAGGGATGCCATGGAATGATTTTCCACGATATCGAAATTTACGCGGGCGAAGCCGCGGGGCGCAGCTAGTCAATTATATTTGTAATATTTTTTTAAATTAATTTTTACTAGAAAACGCCAAATAGTTTTTACTATTTTTATATTAAACTATATTAACAAAAATCAAACCTTTGATTTTTGTTATTATATAAGTATAAGACAATGTAATTAAAACCAACTCTATATACATCGCACTGTAATTATTTTTACGCACCCATTGCAAATTTCAAGTATTATTTGTATCCTCTGCCACTAAATTATAGTTTGGTCCTACCATTAAAGTAATTAAATCGAAGACACCCGAACTATTTTTCAAGGGGCACTCGAGTACGATAATTCGTTACATAAAAAAGAGTTGCGTCAAAACATTCAATAACAACATTTATGAAAAAAAAAATGAAATCCACTCGTGTCAGCATCGACCCGAAGGCGGCGCTGGGGGCGGGCCGTTCCGACCCACCTTCTCTCGGAAGCACGGCATCCGTCCACAGTTGGCCGTACGCCGCGACGCACCGCGCACGTCATGTATCCAGTGTGAGTGCCAGTGTAGTGGGGCAGAAGCCCATACGTTCGAAAATAGAAAACGGAAAAATTGACCCCCAGATGGGAGTGTACGAAGAGAGGGGAGCGATGCACTGGGTAAGGCTTTCAACATTTTTTTCAACTTCAACTTCAACTTTACAGCAGTTTGTTAAACAAATATTAGGCTAAAACCATAATAATCATGAAAGAACAATATACACATAAAAGTGAAACTTACCAATAAAAAAGTTTATAATAAAATTCACATAAAAAAAAATCCCTGCAATAGTTTTTGGATATAATAGCGCAAGTAGGTACAAGTGCGATTTTAACATTTCTTAATAGATATCATACACTTGTAGAGTTTCATAATTAGCTTATTTACTGCAGTAAAAATAACTGATGTAAGCTTTTCACTACATTCATTTAATTTAACCTTAGCGTGTATAAGTACACATTAGCAATATAATACCGGTTTTACCTTATTTATAATTACAAAGTTATATAAAATAGATATGATGTTTTGTAATACGAGTAAAACATAAGCGATATTAATATAATTATAATACTGTATACACGAGACATATTAAATAAATATTATACTTTTATGAGATTGCGATAATTGGAGTAACATTAATTAATAATAGAAACTATTTAATATCATCAAATGCTTTTGCTTACTATAATAAAATATCTACATAAGCATAAGTACATATACAACGAGGTATTAAAAATGTTAATATAAACAGGAGTTGTTGATGTTTTAATGTTCAAATATGTAATCTTGATGCACCGTCGACGAATTAAATTTGTTTATACAGTTATTTTATTTAACGTATTATTTACTGAATATTTTTCAGTCAATACATTTTATTTTATGTATGTATTTTGTTTTATTGAAACTGCTATGATGCAGGCATGTAATGTGTGAGTGTTGTGTATGAAACATTTCATAGCCTCGTTGTAATCTTTTAGATGGTAGTGTAATGCTTTCTTTGGCCGCCGCGGTCTGTAAAATACACTTACATTTTTCCTTTTGCAAACTAGAGAGATGTTTTTTTATTTTATTTCACCGTTATATTTTCCCGCGTGAGAGCTCGGTTAGAATTCATTCTCAGTAAGAATTATTTATTTTAAATTCAATTAGGAGGCATATCTCTGAAGAACTTCTTTTACTAGCAGTATAGAAAAATGTACTCAAGAAAATATGGCTATATTTAGCCTTATCTTAGATACTATACTTAGGTAGGTGGTTATATACTTTGTTCGCTATCTTGTTTCCATAGTTCTTTATATATAGACGCCATTTTATAATTAATTTTTAGCATATGCTCCTCTGTTCCACTCGCGTAAACTATTCCTAAGGTTATTGATTATTTTGTGGTAAAAAATATTTTTTATATTCTAGAGAGTAGTGTCTATTGGTCCCAAATTTCATCCAAAACCTATTAGTAATATTTGCACGACGAAAAAGTTTTTACGTATGATTGTTATTCTTACAACTTTCTCATATCACTATATCTAAATTTTCAATCGGAGGTAACAGATCGGTTGCCGTATTGTTACTTAACATTCGCGTAGTTGAATAAAACTGCCGAATAAATTTCCCGCCAATACAAGACTAGATCATTCTCACTGGCCCGAGCTGTTTCATTCACAACTTCACTGCAGACCTTGGCCTTGACTGAAAGCTGATCACCTCTTTGGATGCTGTCGCTCTGGCTAATTAAAAGTTAGCGCACTCGTGTTTAATTGGCTACAGTTTGTAACGGGACGAAATAGTTCTAGGTTATAACATCAATATTCTTAATAGCATTGCTTACAGTTACATATATTAATTTGTTTAAAATCGTTGAGTATGCGCATTATATTTAAAGTGAATTGCAGCTGAATAGGTGGTTAGAAATTGAAGTGGCTTTAATGAATTATTGCGTTAAGTGATGGTTACGTTATTACGTTTGTTGTGGTTGATAACAATAAATAGCATTTATGCCTATCCTCTGATTGTGTAGATGTTCAAGGAAATCGGTAGTCACCAACGGTGATGTGATTGCTCATTGGTTCACCATGACAAGCGATTAATTTTAGCACCTTAATAGATGAATATCTTAATAGTTACGTGCGTACTTGGACAATGGCGGACTAGCAGCTTGTACGCGTTCTAATATAAAACAGTAGCGGCGCCGGGTTTCAGCATTACACACTTAATCAGCGTCTATGCGGCGGTTTAATGGTACATAGCCAATAGACTTCATCATAGCCCATTCGTTTATTCTAATCGGAACAATAGTTCTTGAGTTTAGCACGTTCAACCAAATAAACAAACTCTTCATCTATATAATATTAGTATAGACAACATAGATATACGTAAATAAACATATTACACATTTAAAATACATTATACATAATTAATAATTATATATTCAAATGATGACTGAGCTTCCCGCAGTTTTATCATCTCACAAAATACTTGGAAACTCTCAAAATTGAATAAAACGCGACGGCAGTGGCACTCCGCCGAGCGGCGGCGTTAAGTGATACGGTACTCTACCGGGAAAATTAGTGCATGTACTGCATATACTGTACATGCGTGCATGCATGTAAGCTAGAGTGCATATTATGATGCAAGTACATCTAGTTTTAGTCAGTTTTTCAGTTGTAGCATCTTAGTTTCATTACACACAGAATAAGGGTGATTTAGTTATTTGCTTCGATTAATTAATCGACATTCTAGCCGTAACCATGAATGTCGAAAAAGATAGTCTTCTATACATAATATAATAAAACTAGAAGACGTCATTCCTGTGTCTTGTGCGGGTTTCACTCAAAAACTACTGGACGGATTTTTTCGTTATTTAAAGTTAGTCCTCGGTAATGTTTAGGCTATAATTCACCAATATATATAATGCTGCAGTCGGTATCTCGACTATAAATTCACTATCGTAGGGCAAAATAATGGAATGACAATTCGGCCACATAACATTACACGTTACCATGACAACATATTGTCTAATAATGTCAAGACCACGGCTGTCGGGTCGACTAGTATAAAATATAAAATAAGCATGCATAATGTTATCCGTATAGCCGAAAAAGTTAGAGACCATCTATTTTATGTACCTACTTGGCTAGAAGCCGTGACAATCTTTCTACCGCATTTCTTTCTGATTTCATCAAGCAAAGGTATGCTAAAAAACAAATTTTATGTCAGTTTAATTATTTATATTCTTATATGATTGGTTTTGAAGACTTCTTACAATACTGTCACAATAGAAACACTCATTATTGATCTCTCACGGCATATTTATCAAGTGCGGCTTCAGTTAGATATCGTAAAGACTGATTTGTACAAGTCCTGTTTCATATGAATTTAACGTTAATATCAACATTAGGGCATTACACAAAAGCTTTATTTTTTATGAAATAAATTTAATACTAGATATACTATATTCTTTCTTCTCACTTTCTCTCTCAATCTCATCTTCTCCGTTTTAATTCTATTCGCAAAAGCAAATATGAAAATATTTGTAATAGCTTCTAAAATTAAAGATTTAATGTACCTACGTAAAATATGTAGCCTATATATAGTATATAAAAATTATATATCCCTTCTGACATACCGTCGAATAAATAATTAATTATATGTTTAAATATAAAACATATTTCGACATAACCGACATAACATACACCGTGTTGTGTTTGTTTTGATTTTCGTACATCTAATTCTTTAGATTCCTAGGCTTTCCAGGTATTTCACTCGCTAGGTTTATTTTAATTAATATTTAATTTCAATCTTATTCCGTCTCCCCGCTTTGATTAGGGAGCAAAATTATATCAAAAACTGACTAAATACAGTTTTAATCTTTCCCTTGTGTAGGTACTAAACGTTGACTATCAAAGGGCCATGTATGTTGCCACTATTGAACCAAACCCAGGAGTAGCAGTGGTATAATAACATTAACGGTGGCGGTACCAGGTGACGGTCTAACTCGATATTAAAAAAAACCGGTCACATTTAATTAGGACTTCTACACCGAGATATTACAACTATTGGAACTACTTCCAAAAGTTGACAAATATATTTACATTTGCTATGAACTCATTCTGTACAAATGAAACTGTATAAAATGTTTTTTTCTGTGTTATAGATAACTATAAATTATTAAATTGAAAAATAATATGTATTTTAAAATTAAAAAATAACAAGAACATAATCCGAAATTTTACATTTCGGAATATGTTCTTGTTACCCTTTGCTAAATTTCATCACGAGGTAGTCTTTAGGTTTTAAACGTAAAGATTGACGGAAAACAAATTGCTCGTATACCTATAGGTCCCGTTAATGGAATGTCCATACATATCTCCCTTTTCATGTATGGAACTGTATTTAATAGTATAAGGGGACAAACGAACAGTCTATGACCACCGAGGCACATAGACATCCGCACAAAGGCTATTCAGATGCGCTGGCCTCCATCCTCCTCCCTGCATGGGGCTGTGTAAACATTAAAGTCGTATGACATAATTTCATTTCTAATTGATGATGATTGCGTTGCGATCGTGTCGATCGTTACCTCTACCTTTGAAAGCTGGCGCTTCATTGTTGATAATACCATCACTAAAGTATTAATATGAATGCATCCCACTAAGTAATCTTGTCCGTTCGTCATGTCTTTTTATTTTTATACAAAATATTTCCATTAAACTTTTAGCGGGTAGCGTCAATAAATGTATTTATTAATAAAACATGTTGTTATAAATTTCGAGATCGTAAGACATAAGAAATCAATTTGATCCTTTGGATTTTATCACTGGTTTTGTAATTGATTTTTACCGACGGCTCTCGCCTAATTCCCTTTGTTTCATTTTATTTTTTTCCTTTATCACTAACACTATTAGGAGGCGTAAATACTTCATTTTTTTGATCATTGTTACATAAATAATATCGTGATTAAAGAGCCCCTAAATATATGAAAGAAGATTTATTTTTACAAAGTAAACAATTTAATGTGATAGAATGTTCGGCTTCCACTTTCAAATAAATATTCAGTGGCTATATTTTAAAAATTCCTGTTGTCGGCTAATTAACTGTTACTGCGATGTAAAGTTAGGTGTGGTAGAAGTCTAAAGCCGCAGGATTATTTAAATAAATCAATACTTAAACAATAATGTCCTCCTAGCTGATTTCGGTTACGGCGGCCGTCTAATATAGACGAGCCATCTGCGCAGGTCATATTATAATGCACAAGTGTGCACGCAAACCCAAGTGTATTTTCTGTTCTCTCTTCTCATATTCTGATAGGACGGCAGTCCGATATGACCGGTGAGAAATCAGGAGCGGGACCGACGGCTTAACTTAACGTGCTCTCCGCGGCACATGGGTGAATCACCGCCAACTATCTGACTCTGGACTGTTATTAGAAATTTAAAAAACCCAATATCACTTTGGTCCGACACGGAATTCGAACCCGGGACCACACGTCTGTGGTTGAACATGCTTACTACTGCACCATGCACCATGAGGTAGTAAATACCTAAATACTACTTTTACAAATACTAAATAGATTTATTGTAACGAATATTCGAATAACTTTACTATAATTCATTGCAAATTTAAATTTAAAAAAAAAAAATTATTATTAGCCTAATTTATACATATGCTCTCTCCTTCTTCACACACAAGCAGATTATTACATGAACAACAAATATAACACAAATATTAATACTTTCAGAGTTGTCATCAGTTTTCATCAAGAGGTAGTGCTACGCTGCATGCATGTAGTTGAATTGGACCAGCACTACCGGGGAGTACTCCCCGACTGCTCGCTTGCCTTCCCAGTCTACTTCGTCGGTTTACTACAATGACTCATTAACCGACATGTACGAAACTTTTGAGAAATTTATTCTTCATTAATAACACTATATTATAGTGTTATCAATGAATAATTGATTTTTCAAAGTTTCGTAAATGTCAGTTTAATGAGTTTTCGCAGTAAGCCGACGCTATATAAAAAATACTGTCACTGTACGCATCTTACATAGTTATTGAAGTAATTCAATATACAATGATATGTTCTCAATACGTTAAAACCTATAATTATTAACATCAAAGCGTTGCTTTATGTCTTTGTGTAGTAAAATTTTAAATGCCTGAATTCAATATTTTACTTACGGTTTAAGACTAATGTAGTCTTTCCCGGTTCCAATTATTAATACTAGCTATTTTGATAGACGTGACTATAACTAATGACAGTTATTTTGGAGTTAATTAAAAGAGCAACAAACAGAAATGTATGAATGTAGTATAACGACACTGCAAGCTTCAGAAGCCTATAAACGCGTTCTGGGCGCTACCTACGTTACTGGCTGAATAGAAATGCAACCAGAAATATCAAGCAGCGCTAAATATAATATACTTCTCTAAATGTCCTTTGATAATATGATATAAACAAAGTTTCATTCATTACGGGACAATGGTGATCATTATCAGTGCCTAAGAATGGCCTCGATGAAAAATATATTTTGTACTGATATTCATATACATGATACTATGATGCTAAAATAAATTAGCCTGGCGTGGTTGAAATGTCGAGCGTGATAGTATGTTCTCGGTTTATTATTTATTTTAATAGCAATTATTGTAATAAACTTTACATATGTATAGTTTTATTATTAAATACATAAACAGTATGGAATTTGACTGATGCCAGTTTAATACTAGGTTAATACTTGGATTAAGTTAATCTGTGTTAATCAATAAGGCCAATCAGTTTGAGCTTTATTTTGTGTTTTAGCATTGTAACATTGTCATTGAAGTTTAAAATCATTAGTTTCAACTTATAAAATCAATATTTATTTAAATGAAATTATTCGGTTTATTTATATATTACTGGCTGATCGGGCCACGTGTTGCTGTGAAAATTAAAATATCGCGATCACTAATTGAAATATTAAAGTTATTTTAAGTTGGTTAAAGTTGTGTCAGTGGATACTTGTGCAAGTCTTTAAAATCGGTCCTAACATTTCGAAGTTTAGCCTGGACAACAGCCACGATATTTTTATATATTAGGTATTTTTGAGAAAACAAGTATATTTTATAGTATAAGAGGGCTAACGAGCAGTCGGAGAAATTGTAATGACAACCGACGGTACGGTATATGGGCGGAGACTGTATTAAATCTACACAGATGCGTTACTCTCCATAAGTCACAGGCTACTGTCACTTTACGGCGGTGTCGTCTTCGTGTAAGATATCTCCCCAGTCGTGCCGGTCCAATTCTGCTACATGCATGCATGTACTTACTATGTAATTTATATTCCGTCACAGAATTACGATGTTATTGTCAAGAGTTGGTGCTGCACAAATACTCCTGTGTGTGGCGACCTTTATTTTTCGCAGTACCATTATCAAATTTAGTTTGCTCTTATAATATTAATTTAACTACCATTTTTTTTTCTTTCTGCTCTTATTTCAAATATTATAAATGTGAATGTGTGTTTGTTTGATACGCTTTCATGCTACAACTACTCAGCCGATCATCATGAAACTTTGTACCTATTCCAAGAGGAATGATAAGAAGATAAGAAATTCCTAAAAATGATAATGGATATTTTTTTTATAGAAGGATCAAAATGATGACTATGGTAGATATTGGAATTCCATTTCAGTTCCAATTGAATGTAATGTTCATTGGTATTTACTGAAGGACTTTCAATGCGAGCAAAGCTGCGAAGAAAAGCTAGTTTTAAATAAAACTACGTTCAATGAGCATTCGGCTTTACATCGGAAGTAGCCGCGGGGGTCGCGGCTGATGTTAGAAACCTAAAACGTCGGGAAAGTAAAAAAAAGTTATACCGCTATATTATAAACATGTCAAATGACAATTTATGCATTTGTAAATGTTTTGTTATAACAATCATCTACGAGCCGCATTTTGGCTATGACTTTCACGATAGAAACTCATTATTATAAAACAGCTTTAATAGATTTTATCGCGGTTTATTTGTTTATTTAATAAACCCGATCAGAAGCTTTACAACCATGGTCATGGATGGTAGTCACGTGACCATGGTTGCTGCTAAATAAACCGCGATAAAATGTGATGAAGTTGTTTTATTGTAATGAGTAACATTCGTGTAAACTTAAGATACTCACTAGAAACTTACCAACTAGTACATTACAAGCGTGTGCTCTCTTTAGTCCGTTTCCTCCGACGGGCGGTAGTCTGCAACTACTCCGCAGGACGGCGCGCTGTGTCATAGAGCACTGCTCTACATTAAACAGAGAGTATTCACAGAGTATCCTCACATATCTACTTGAGATTTTTTTAAATTCTTTGAGGGATGAATTTTTCAGTATTAAACTGTTTAAAACTTTCCTAATGAAAATCGTTAATTAAAGTAGAACGACTTTCCAGATCGTTCGACGATCGCCGTTGATGTTTAAAATTTTTCGTTCGTTTGTGAATTGGTTAAGTACAATCCTAATTCTGTGGTTTAAATACTGAACAGTACTTATATGATTAAAAAGTAATAAGTATATAAATTATGAACTCGATTTCGAAGTTCGAAGTTTTAGTAAGAGGTAGGGTCAAACTGCATGTACATATGTGTTTCGTGCGGTGTGTAAAGTAGCCGGTGATTCATGAAGGGGTGAGGAGAAAGGAGGGCGACACAAATGTATAACCTCTACGCGGATGTCTATGGGAATCGTTTGCTTCCTTATGGGTTCTATAAAAATATCGAACTTAAAACGTAACCGATCAATTCAGAATTTGTTAAACCTTTACGAACCTTTTACGAAGTTGAACCTGTCGCCGTTAATTATAATGTTAATAAAGTATTTTCAATTAAAAGTTATCAGTTTTAACGAATTTTAAAGTCTTATGTTAACAAGTGTAAATTACCTGACTCAAGAAAGGTTCCTTTAGACATCGGTAATTATATGTAAGTAAGTCGGAATCCAAAAATATGTTCGATATTTACCTATTACAGGTAAGTAAGCGATAAAATTATTAATGATTATTTAATTCACAAGGACGTAATTAAAATATTTATATATAAAATATTAATAATAAAAATATACTTTATTACATATTTTACTTATTTTAGTGATATCCAATTTTTATGAATCTAGACGATTATTTTTAAAAATAATTATTTTGAATCTATAATGGGTTATACGTCATACATAATATCTTTAAATGTTTGTTTTTTTATACGATTAAGATTACAAGATTAACTTAGTACCTAGTCTACATAATTTGTGAAATTTCTGGGCTTATAAAAAGATGAGGTAGCTGCATCTTCACAATCTGCAAACACACCTCATTCATTAATAATAATTAAAGGCGTTATATTTCTTGATTGATTCGTCGATGCTTGAAAAACTATTATTAGTTTCTTGACTCGACTAAAGTTCAAGTACACTTAGATATATCTTTATATAAGTAGTATAAGGCGGCAAACGAGCAATCTGACCCTTTCAACAACTACCGATGCCCAAGAGCTTCCGCATGATTGTTATGCAGATACCTTCCGCACAGCCTAACTGCCGCTTTATGGTGATTTCAGCGAGGGGTCTCTCCCTAGTGTGCCAGCCTCATTCTGCTACAATGCAGCGTGGCAGTACCACTGCTTCATATTGTAAGGATGCAAAGGAACGGTCGAAGCCACTTTCATGGCTACCGAAGCCCATAGGAGTAGAGTTTATACAGATACGTTGCCGTTCTTCCTCCTCACACCTGCACGGGCCGCTGGCTACTTACCGCACGAAACGCGACAGCATAGTCACTTTACGCCATAGTGTAAGCTACGAACTCAAAAATATTCGAAGTCGGTGAGGGCGCGTATTCATAACGCGAGACGAAATATAACTCCCGGTTTATCGGCGGCGAATAGGCGTGTTACATCCGTTTTTACGTTTACGCCGTTATCGTGTAAGTGTACCTCTTCTTTAGAGCCGCCGCGCACGTGCTACTTTCAGCATTTAGTCGCATTTTAGAAGCTGAATGCAGCGACCAGACGCTCCCCAATACACACTAAAAAACGCGGGATCCGGCGATTTAGTCGCAAAGCGACTGCGAGTGTTACATATCAAACATCGGAGCAGTCGCTAAATCGCTCGATCACGATATCACGAATGAACGCAGATAGTCGCTAAATCGTGATGCAGCTATGCATTCGCAAAATCGCCGATAGCCGATGTTAATTGTAAAAACATTTGTTACAGCAACAGAGTGAGCGGTACCTATCGTCGGCATACGAAGCGAGCTCGGAGCTATCGCCAGTGGCACCGGCGGC
>LUGF01021838.1:202763-229259 GCA_001625245.1 Calycopis cecrops | reverse complement strand
CCGCCGCCCGACGACGCCTGCGCAGGCTGCGGCGCGCGCATCACCGACAGATACTACCTGCTCGCGCTAGAGCGCCGCTGGCACACGCCGTGTCTCAGATGCTGCGAGTGCAAGATGCCGCTCGACTCCGAACAGAAGTGCTACGCGCGCGACAGCAACATCTTCTGCAAGAACGACTATGTTAGGTAAGCTATTTAGTTTTAACCAACTACTAAGCTAACCTAACTACAGTGCAGTTAGGTTAGGTTAATATTGTGGCAGTATCCCTTTCGTGATGAATACGAGTAGAAGGACCGGTTGATACTTCTATTGAGACCGGCCAGTTGGGGAGTCATCTTGATAGATCCGGAACACTGTTAAGCTTCGTAAAATTTTTGTATATTTGTACTATCGGAATATTAGCCAAGATGAATGCGCATTCGCATTTTGCTATATTTTAGTTAATTCCTTAGTAACGCCAGGCGCTGATATATCAGCTATCAATATATAGAGATCAAGGGTATTGCGTAATATTTAAATACGGCAGTTTCAGCGTTCCATCACTACCACGCGTTCATGTCATTCTATGATATTATGAATATGTGAGACATACAAACCCCATACACTTGAAGATAAATCTTAATGTAGAAATAATATAGATATAATATGCCTAAAATTTGTGCGATTGCCAATATACGAGCTTACTATTATTGTTTTAACATGATGGATAGCTTGATGCAAGCAGGTACTCGATCTATTCTAATACAGCCTAAGTACCTATTTGACCCAATAAAATAGTTTGTAACATAAATAATAACCGTAATAAAACACGAAGCCGGCGTTTTTGCGGAAATATTATTCATTTTACCCGCGTAAATAAAGACTTTGCAAAATACATAGAGAACAGTTGCAGAAAACTTTAACTTTCCACTTCAAGGCTCAAAATATTATTATACTTTATATTATTTTTATATAGACGTTTATATTATTTTACTTTTATCATTATATTTTTAAATGTTAATAGATGTTTATTTAATGGATATATAAAAGAACAAAATTAAGATTGTGGATGGCGTATTGAAAAGAGCCAATTAGATGTAATGATTAATAATACAATTAGCCAAGTTGATTATCATCTATTATCAAGCTGAATACTTAATATTAAATTCCGTAAATGCAGTTTACCGAAATAAATTAAACTAGTGGGTTGCAAGCGAAAAATATGCGTTTACTTAACTGATGTGTAGGTAAGAATTTTTTAAACTTATGAATATTTTTTTATATTTTTTTAATTAAGTATATCTCTTTAGAATCTGTAAATATAATTTTCCAGAAAAATTGCAGATAAGTTTTTCTTTTTTCTGTTGTACTGTTTCACTGTTGTATTTAGGCCCATTTTAATAGACTCAGAAAAATGACGTACAGCCACTTGCATTCACTAAAGAATTGCAATGGCTACTACATGTTCATTCTAATTATTATATTCATTGTCTGTCTCATACATATTATTTGATACACATATATTGAAATAAAAAAACATATTGATAATATATAACAGTCATAGATTGAAAAACTTCACTTATTTAATTCGTGCATTTATATTTTTAAATCTGTCATTCATCACAACCATTTAATGTTTTTTTCTGCACCGAAATTTATTTCTATTCGCTATCGATGTCCCATCTTGAATTTTTTGTATCGCCTAATCTCCTCACAAACGGGATTCAAGTAATTTAAGTACCATTATCATATTTTACTCCAGTCTTATAACGTCTATATCTCACGCGGCTGACATAATGATTTAAAGATTGGCTACAATCTTGTTTAATAGTTTCAACTCGCATATAAATCATAAAGCTGCCTTGCACATCTTGTTCTTGTGCTTTTGACAAATTTTATGCTGTCCGAAATGTTTACCGATGTTTAAGCGTTATGTATTGGACGCTATGCTGTTTTAATATATCGTTGTGATTGTGATATATTATAATACAGATGTTTGTTTGTTAGTTGTAACTAAAGAGACGTCTCCTGTTCTGCTTTGGTATTTTGTGCTGAGATATATTTATGAAGGAAAGTACGGGAATTATTTCCAAAATCGTAAATTTATACGTATTTGAATGTGCACAAATTGATGTAATATAAATGTCTTCTAATATTATGTAGATGAGCTATGCCCCGATAAAATAATTATTAAACCATTAACGATCAACGAGCAGCTCTATTTTTATATTTATTATAAAAAAAATTTTATTTTTTTCAAATTAGTTTTTTGTATTTTTTCAACAAGAGATTGTCGCTTTTATTGTGTTTATAACAAACGTCGATATTTTGGTGGGCCAACATTTTCGTCTATTGGCGAAATAATAAAATGTACATTAACATTATAAATAGAAAAAAAAATTGTTCATATACGAGTAAATAATGATTTTCATACAAATAAACCCAAGTTCATCTTAGATTTGACTGGATAGTGTTTTCATTTTAAAATCCATACTTTTGTAGTGCTTATAAAAAGGACTGTTTTAAAGTCGTTTATACATTCTCTTATTAACAGTCCCGTGGGCAGTAAACTGCGCAAGCGCATAACAATTGAGCATAGGTATAGCAAAAATATAACCAAGATAGACTTTGGTCGTTTTGGTCGAAGACAATCCTGCTTATATTGTAAGCAACTACACCGATGTAGCAATTAATAAAATGCAGTAAGAATAATTACGTACGTAAAACTACGTGCAGTATTTTCACGCACCTTTTGGTCCGTTAATAATAGTTAATAATTAGCTCTTATAACTCATTTCGCATCTCTCTTATCAAGGAAGGAAGGTGTTGACAATATCGATCCCAAACACAGTTTCGTCGCACGAGCACTCATAACCATGCGATAAAGCTGTATGGCTTAGCTTTTGTTAAAGATAGTGCCACGCTTCATATATGTACAAATTAGGCTGTGACAGTGATAGCTGTGCTGTCGCGTTTCGTGTGGTGTGTAAGTAGCTGGTGGCCCTTGGATAGGAGAGGAGGAAAGGCGGCAACGCATCTGCGAATGTCATGAAATTGTGTCCGACTGCTTGTTTGTCCTCTTAAACTATAAAAAAATCGCTTCCACATGTACTGTCTGTCCGAAAAAAGTGTTTCTTTTGTAAATTCCATACAACACACTAATTGGTTTAACTCAGAGTAGAGAGCAAGTCCATAGTCGATGTGTGATCGACATCAGTGACACAAGAGTATCGATTCTCTGGATATTTATTGTCACGTCTTTTTCGACGTGCAATCGGATATGCTCACTTTGATTCAGTAATATTTTTACACAAACGAGACATAAAAGGTAAAGTTTATTATTGTGTGTAGGTATATACCTAAGCTCGATTTGTGTGCTGTCTTTGCGTGAGCTCCTCTTTTAAAAAAAAAACTAGACTTTAAATTAGATATCTCTTTCTTAGTTGTATACAGTTCAATTTCGACAGTTTGAATTTCAATAATTTTAAGTCACTATTAAAGTTGCATTACGATAACATTTTCGTGTTAAATGAATGATGTATTGATGAAACGTAATCAAAGGAGCCTCTCATAATTGTGCGAAAATATCAAATTAATATTTCTTTAAATATAAATATTATAATATTTTTAAAATGAAATCAGTATATTCACGAACACATTGCATTTTAATTAAACATGGAAATGTACTTTGAATGTTCTTTTACATATATTTATTATAAAGTAAATGAAATTAAAATCTGTCTATATTATACATTTGTCTTTTAGATACTTTTTATGTTCGATCCACAGGATGCTTCGCGTACCGTTAAGGGCTAAACATAATTATTGTGTAAGGCGTAAAAGTGACTTAGATATATATTTCTAGATTCTTAAAAAGAGTTCTATTTTAAAAAAGACGTGATTGACTGTTGGTGATGTCGGTCGTCAGTAGGCGTCATATAAACTAGAGACACAGTTTGACAATCGTTAGCGATTTATTCGACCCAGGTGGCTCGTATATTAATGTACGCAGGTATTTTAAAGTTTTGGCGCCGAAATCCATCACGCGCGAGACAGTATCTGATGAACGTTTTACAGCGTCCACCGGTCACAACTCACTCCTATCACGTCCGCGAGCACATCTCAATGACATCTCTACGGGACGTCAACGTAGGGAGTAGGTGATAAGAGAAAGCGTTGGCGTATGTTAATGTTATTGTAATTTTGGCCGCTATCAAAAACATTTATATAAAGCTTCCATAAAATCTCCATAAAATGAATATTCATATGTATAGCTGTTAATATTTTTGCGTTGTGGATAATTAAAAAAATATTTTTAAGATTATTTACATTGTGAGGAATTTATCATTGCTGATCGTAAAAAAAAGCCTTCCATTACATTTTCATATGGAAAACCAACCAAACCACCACGTAATCGACTCATGATAATACAAATAGTAACTGAATTTTGGAAAAACCTAAAAATATATTTTTATTCATTAAAATTGTGGACAAAACTACGCAACTGTATTCTAGCTTCAAGGTCACATATAGTTAGTATAATCTCTGTGACATTCAACCACTCTTTTCTCTCTGCCTACCCCACTAGGGAACTAGCATAAAATCTATTGTTTGTTTGTTATTAATACAAAAACTATGTAGTCACTACAATATATTACTGACTTTGAGATATGAATATCTTTTGGCATTTATAGCTCATCTGTTTAATTTAAATTATTTTTTGTTTTATTTACTGATCAAATATGTTTTGTTACCGTGAATAAAGAAACGAAACATAGACACGCCCAAAAGGAGTAAAAGGAAAAGAATAAGTAAATTAATAGTATTTTAATTAGACGCTATCGTAGTTCATCACATTTTTTAATACAAATTAAACAATTCGACGATGTTTTTGTCATGATAACAATATTTTTTGTAGTAGTTGAATGTTAATTATGATTTTGACCAGCCAATAATGAGAGTGTTTTAATATTTGGTAAAATTTGTAAATAACAGCGAGGAACTGTTGCGTGTAATTTTGATGGCTTCAAGTATATTTAATTTTGACTCGACCACGACAGATGAAGGCTATTTTTCTCATGTGCACGTATATTTTTTACCACGCTCTGTATACGGTGCTTAGTGAATTTTTACTCAATAGTTTTCGTTGTATTTGAGTGAAATTTGATATGAAAATTGTATAATTTTTACGACACATTTTTTTATATTTTTAAAGCTTGTTGAACTTTTAAGTTACGGTAGCGGATAAGGTTACCCGTAAAAAGCTTCCAGCGGCGCGGACCATCTTTTAGTTTTCGACGTATGTCATTTTTAAATCTTTCACACGCTTGTCAAAAATTATATATTTTAAAGCCAGACAAACGCTATGCTATATTGTTCTACATCCTATCAATTGAATGCTATAACAATGAATGAAGATTTAGCACGATAAGGTATCTTGAAGTTTTCTTAATATTTCTATCGCTATAGTATATACTCTCTACTCTCTGTACTCTCTATATCTCTCTATATACCGTTTGGGGTCTGGTAAGAAGATGATGTATATATAAAGCTTAAAGCTTTTGAAAATAATGTCACGTATTTCGTTTATTTGAGTGGAATTTTGATATATGACTGGAATATGAGAATTCTATAAGTACTGCGACATTTTCTTGGCTTTTTTTTATAAATATAAAAAAGTAACAAAAAAGATAGACCACCTTCAGACCTTTAAATAAATTATAAATAATAAATTCAAAATAATAATTTTTTTAATGATGTATGAACTCGGTTGTTACTCGACCTACGAACTATGTAAAAGCATATATTTATGCTTAAGTTAAACATGTTTTATGACAGTTTTGGGTTGTGCGTTGGCGCGTTTGAATCACGCTCGACTGTTATGGTGCCTGAAGAGGTGCGGTAGTTCGGGTGCACGGTGGACTCATAATGATGATCATGAGAGCCGTATATCTAGCATCGGATCAATCTCTGGCGGAGCCCGTGATTTGAAGACCTCGAAGTTGATAAAGGACCTCGCAGTTTATGGGTTCAAAATTATCTTAAAGCCTTACGGGCTGCAGCCTCCTGAGCTCCCACCCGGAACGGCGCTGCGTATAATGCATTAACTAGGAATTATACAATAAACGGTTATGATTTCATATTAAAGAGGTGCCAAAAAAGTTTTATTCATCATCTTCTCGTCTTTCTATAATCGAGATTGAATTCCAACTTCAGGGCGCCTCACTAGAATATTTCCCCGATCGTATCGATCCAATTCGGCTACATGCATGCAGTAGCACTACCTCTCACTAAATACATAGATTACACTTATGTGTACATCGCGTCATAGTTGTTTTAAATCCACGCACTTGTACGGTAATATTGCGTGTGATTCTGATTTCCCACAGACCTCACCACCAAGGTGCGTCGGTGGTGTTTGATAAACTAGATATCATTGACACAGCTTAAGTGTGTTTCTGTCTTAGAGAATTTTTTATATCTTTACGTGTCGTCGGTCTATTAAAAGAAAAGTCGAGAAAGTCTAGATTTAGTGACAGGTAGTGCCACGCTACATGCATGCATGTAGCAGGATCGGGCCGGCACGACCGAGGAGGTACGCTTACACAATACCGGCGTAAAGTGGCGGTTGTGCTGTCGCGTGCGTGAGCTCTGTAATTAGCCGATGGCCTTTGGAGGTGGGAGGAGGAAGGAAAGCAACGCATCTGTATAACCTCTATTCGGATGTCTATGGGCATCGGTATTCATGAAATTGTTCCCGACTGCTCGTTTGTCCTCTTATACTAAAAAAGGAAGATTAGAGATGGCTGCCGTAACCAAAATTCAGCAAATTACCTACAAGGAAAGATAAGTCAATTTCATTTTGTAACTTTTGTATGCAACATTCAGTTCGCTTTTTATTTATTCATTTCTTTACTATTTATTTATGTAACTCGCAGAGGCTAGAGAGAGCTACCGTAACCAAAATTCGGCAATTTACCAACAGTGATAAATAAAAGTCAATTTTTTTTTTTACTTTTGTACGCAACATTTGGTTCGCTTTTAAAGTTGAGAATGCAAAGTGCGTTAATTAAGAAATTATATTTTTAGTCGACTTGAATAACTGGCAGAGAAACTTAAGATGGCTAGCGTAACCAAAATTCAGCTAGCTAGTTACCGACAATGAAATATAAAAAGTCAATTTTGATTTGTGTAACTTTTGTTTGCAACATTTAGATCGCTTTTAAAGTTAAGAATGCAAAGTGCGTTAAATAAACAAATTATATTTTTAGTCGACTTGAATAACTGGCAAAGACGTTAGAGATGGCTACTGTAACCAAAAATCAGCTAGCTAGCTACCAACAATGAAAGAATAAATGTCAATTTTGTTTTGTAACTTTTGTTTGCAACATTTAGTTCGCTTTTATAGTTGGGTATGCAAATTGCGTTAAATATACAAATTATATTTTTAGTCGACTTAATAACTGGCAGAGAAGCTAGAGATGGCTACCGTAACCAAAATTCAGCTAGCTAGTTACCAACAATGAAATATAAAAAGTCAATTTTGGTTTGTAACTTTTGTTTGCAACATTTAGTTCGCTTTTAAAATTGAGAATGCAAATTGCGTTAAATAAATAAATTATATTTTTAGTCGACTTAATAACTGGCACAGAGGCTAGAGATGGCTACCGTAACCAAAATTTAGCTAGCTAGTTACCAACAATGAAATATAAAAAGTCAATTTTGGTTTGTAACTTTTGTTTGCAACATTTAGTTCGCTTTTAAAGTTGAGAATGCAAAGTGCGTTAAATAAACAAATTATATTTTTTAGTCCACTTGAATAGCGGGGGCTCATTGGCTCAGATAAAATGAATGATGACACGACGTGCCCGTCACGGCCGATTCGTGTTGACGCCGACGACGCTTTTGTAAAATCATCAAAAAATATTAATCACCTGCGGTCATAGATTTGTTATGAAGAAAATTATACGAAATGTGAATTTATTTTTATTATATTTCTCGCTTCTTATTACAGATTAGATTTTTATGCAATTTTCACTATTAATTAATACAATGAAATCACATTCACGACTGGTTTAGATTTTTCACTATAAGGTATTTAAAAGAATATTTTTTTTCTTATAGTTAAATAAAAAAAATTAAACCTACTTGTAGGTATTTAGTAAGTCTATTGTTATAACATCTATAAACAAAATTACTGCATAATAATGCTCAGTAAAATTAATAATTAATAGTTAATCATACAACAACATACAAACAAAAATTATTTACCAACTGTATAAAATATATATAACCTACCCTAGGATACACGATAGGTTATAGCTTATTGACATTATGCTAGTAGTTTTAGATTTATGTATTTAAATATATTATATTCACTATGCCTAAGGTATATAAAAACATTATACTGTATAATTTTTTGAAACCTGTTGATGTTGCGTGTAATAATGATTTTCCATCAAGAAGCAACAATATACACCATCAATTCAAGTGACTTATTTTATTACAATGTGAAATTTGAACGACTTACCGCTGAAAATATTTCAATGTTAATATTTTGATATTTTCTTGTATAATTTCAGCCATTCGTTTTATTCCGTGAAAGTGGAACAGTCTACATAAAAACGGAACATTTTAGTTAATTTTTTCCTTATGTCTGATAGTTTTTTAATTGGACAACTTTAGCTAACATTAATCTTACTTCCATATTTGTGATTTTTGTACGAAACTTTTTAATTTTTACGGCAGCATTAGTATTCTACAGAGAATTATGAAATATAACTAAGCTAAATAAACATCTACGTTCGTTCGCTACGTATGTTCATTTCATTTACTATAAATTATGTATTCTAAGTTCTAACTTCTTTACAGAAGCTAGTATACATGAAATGTTAGTTGAGTAATATATTTTAACATTTGGCTTGGAGTTTATAATAGAATATAAAAGGGGTTGTAGTCTCTAACGGAAAAGCATGTTGCAGTATTATAAAATGTAATATAATATTACATACTAAAATACGCCGCATAATTTACGAGAAAATAAGGATAACATACTCTGTTATCTCGATACAGCATACACTGTTGGGCTTATTATAATGTGAATAGAATTTATGTAAGATAGCTAAATTTATTGTACGTAATATGATATCAAAAAAATCCTATCAAAAAGGACCTTTAATCAAATAATTTATAAGTTCAATGTTAATTTTGAATTTGATATTAATAACTTCTATAGACTTAGAAATCTGTGTTGTAAAATATTAGTAAATGTGTTTGTATTTATTGTATTTATAAATTTAGTATGGAGCTTAAATTGCTCCAATGCAGCCGATTTCTCGCTGGGAGGACTCGCTCACATCATTCTTCCTTAAAGGTGATGAGTGATCACTGCGCTGTCTTATTTGGCGCAGTTTGCGAATGGAACGGGCTTTTTTTAGTACTAAAAATAAAAGCTTATTGTATGTAATCTTTAATTAATATGATTTAGTCATTATGTAGTGAAATCATTTGTAAATAATCAATATTTTATTTTAAAATCTATTTTTAAAAATATTTATTTTTATACATACGTCACGTGACACGAATCGACGTGAAATTGAACGATGACGTAACACGTGCATAAATCATAGACGCTGCATTCCGAAATCTACTGATAGTACTAGTTAATTACTTTTAAATTTAGCATATTTTTTATGTTTTCTGTAATATGCACATTAAAGTATATGTTCATTCATAGTACTAGTCAAATTTCTAGCTCAACTTAAGGATTTGTCAACTGAAAGCAACAACAAAAAAGTTCTAAATAGTATTGGCAGTACTTTTCGGAACGCTACAAAGCTAATACGTCCCAAGACATCATTTTGCTTAAAGAAGCGTTTTCGCGGGTTTTATAAATTATGAATCATTAATTTAAAAATTTGAGATAAATACTTAACAGAATTAAAAACAAAAAATTGAATAAGTTCCTTGATCACTGATAAACATTCTGGAGTGGTTTTTGAAAACTTGGAAAATAGCCCACTCTGAGGGAATGTGGTGAAAGAAAGCAACCATGTGTGGCAAATCTACATAAGCATATAAACTAAATATATATTTCTTGTGTGCGTGTGTATGTCGCTGAACTCCTCCTAATCGATTGGACCGATTTTGATGAAATTTTTTGTGTGTGTTGAAGGGGATTTGAAAATGGATTAGATTCACAAATTAGGTCAGCAGATGGCGCTGCAGTCCTATTACAGAATTTAAGCGGGTGAAACCGCGCGGCATCGCTAGTATTATAATTTCGTGTCGAAAATCTAAAATTTTTGTAAGGTATATTTTTTATTTATCGTAAGTTCATAACGCACTTTTACTAATATTTCACTTTTGGATGCGATCCTCGTATGTTAATTAATACGTAATACGTAAGCGAGAGGTAGGTACCGCCCCGAGCTAAATCGGTTATAAATATTTCATTTCAGAGAAGTACTCAGTGACCATGGCTACTGTAAGTGATTACGAAACGTGGGGCTCGTTCTAATTAGTGATCAAGGAAACCGCGATAAAATCCGTTGAAGTAGTTTTACAGCAAAAGCTTCCTTCACCAAGTATAAATAAATAAAATAAATAAATAAAATAAATAAAATAAATAAAATAAATAAAATAAATAAAATAAATAAAATAAATAAAATAAATAAAATAAATAAAATAAATAAAATAAATGAAATAAATGAAATAAATGAAATAAATAAAATAAATAAAATAAATAAAATAAAATAAAATAAATAAAATAAATGAATAAATAAATAAATATGTATTCATTTTGCAAAGATACATATAAGTTACAATTATGATTACAGTACCTACAGTACAGTTTTTATAAAACAACATTTATATCTTGCAAAATCGGCTTCAAGCTCGGCATTTGCTAATAATAATTATTATAGAAATAATCTTAAAAAAACGGTAATTTTTAGAATTGTTATCGTTAATTATTTAATTCCTTTTTAATTAGATTTTACGTATAATGTAGCTGAATAAGGCGGGCACGAGCGGGAAGGTACTTCTCGCTCGTTATTGTTTCTTCTGAAACTGCATTTAACTTGCACTTCAAAGCCTGGTACGCTTTTGTACTACAGTCGTACACATTGCGAATTTACAAGTTCTGCTTAGCGGTCGCCGCCGTACTTCGTCTGTCATTCGCAGCGTCTCTACGCAGCGAGTAGTCGGAACATTTTTTTTAATACATTTACGTACGCTATCTACGTGTCTGATGCAATATTGACTAAGCCCATGCGGGGGTGTCTTCAGCCGGCTTAGTTGGAGTCTCCCGTATCTGCAGGCAATAGGATGCCTCCTGCGATAGGCTGGGCGACTGTCCGGCCAGCTGTGATTCGTCGGCCCAAGGTCCCGATCGCCGTTGAGTAACGTCCGTTCTCTATATTCTATTCTATTACTGCTTATGAGCTACAAGATATAAAATTTCGACTAGTTCCGTCCCCGAGAGCAAATGCATCCAATAGAAAATGTAGCTCGCCTCCGACAAGACGTCACCGCGTAATTGAAAAGTGGCCTCTAACTTATGTTAGGTATAAGACCAATCAAGCCCGCCGATGCCTGAGATGCCATTAAGTCATCCTAATATACGCGTATGCGTTGCGTTGGAGACTTTTATGAGCAATTCAACAAGTGTCTCGTAGCCCGGTTGCATGTGATTTATGTATGAGGCGCGTTTACGATCTAACTTTATTATTTCTTGAATTTCACCCGCTCTGTCTTGATCAAGTTCGTGTGAAGACGTTTTGTATTAGGTAGTGCCACGCAGCCGTATTGGGCCGGCACGACGGGAGAGGTTCGCTTACGTATACCACACCTTGGGAATAGTACCCTCCTCCCAGACTACTTCTATACAAAAATAAATGTAAATTATATTTTTTAATGTATACCTATAAATGAAGAATGTATAATGAAGAAATTAATGAAGCCCGCTGAGTTTGTTTCGCCGGTTCTTCTCAGGACAGGACTAGGGTTGAACCGGTGGTAGATGGAAATTTTTGACGTTCAAAAAGCAATTTTTAAAATTCTATTTCGAATAAAAATATTTTGATTTTGATTTTGGTTTTGTATACCGGCATAAAGTGACAGCTGTGTCGCGTTTCGTGCGGCGTGTAAGTGAACGTGGCTCATATAAGTGAGAGGAGGAAAGAGGGCAACGCATCTGTATAACCTCAATGTGTCATGTCATATGTCATGAAAACGGCTCCGGCTGCTCGTTTGCCTCCTTTTACTATCAAAAAGCGGCCGAGATTGGCCGATATCGCCGATATCGAGAGTTCACAATCGATTGAGACACGTAGCTGTTTAATTGCTCCGCCCGAGGCTCGTTCGTGATGACGTCAAAGTGTGAGAAATGCCCCCGAAAATATGTAATAAAAAACCATTGTAATGTAAAAACTGTCGTTGACCCGCTATGTTTGTGGCTTTATTTATTCTAACACAAAACACTATCATTCCATAATGAGCTCTCGGCCATTAAATAATAAACGCTATTTTTTTTCTGTAGTTTTTTTAAATTGTAATATTTGGTGCAATTGGTAGCTAATATTAATAATATTCTGTTAACTGTGCTAATATAGTTTAGCTGCTTATAACTTAGCAGCTTATAACTAATATACATATAGTAATAGTATATAATATATAGTTTAGCACTTCAAAGCTCTGTCAACAAATTTTAGATAAAATTTATCTAATGCTATTTATTCCTTTATATTTGTCAGAAAAATATAAATTTATTCAAAAAGGAATTACTCGGCTAAAGGTATAACTGAAGTACTTAATTTTGTGACACTTAAAAGGGATTTAAATATACCAAAATACACAAGACAAAAGTATGAATAAAGATAAAGCTTTATTAACATACATTGTACATTAAAATATTGTTATACAATTCACAGTTAGAATAAATTAAAAAAGATTACGTTTTTTTATGAGAAATAGGCATATTATGCTAATTAAGAAACAATCACATTGTTTTAATAGTCAAGTGGATCCTAAAAACTTTCCGGAAATTAATTTAATTTTCGTTACAATCGTAGTGCTAACAGTAAGGTTGAAATATATTGTGAATTTTAAATAACAAATCTTCTAAATTAGATATAATTTAGATTGCAGACCATATAAACGAATACAATCATAGACTGTGTCAATAAAGTTAATACTTTTAATGTTATTATAAAGCTTTTAATACATTTAGAAGAATATTAAAAATAGATATTCATAATATTCGCCTAATACCGAAGTAGTTTATTGTTATACAAAAGAAAACTTTTATAAACGGAGTTTATGTCCATAAAATTGCTATTTATCTCCCAAAGTTTCAGTTCTGTAAAGTTTGAAACGAAATTATCTCTATGTATATGTATATATAAATTTCTTGTGTCACAATGTTACCATGCCCCTCCGAAACGGCTTGATCGATTCTTATGAATTTTTGTGTGCATATCTGGTAGGTCTGAGAATAGGCCAAGATCCATCTTTCATCTCGATATTCCACGGGATCGAAACTTATACAGGTGAAACCGCGGAGCGCTGCTTGTGTGTATTTATATTTAATACTAGCTTCCGCCCGCGACTCCGTCCGCGCGGATGTCGGTCTTCGCGTGGAGGGATTTTTTTTCTATGTATTTTTCCAGGATAAAAGGTATCCCATTTTATGCCCAGGATAATAAGGTATAATTATACCAAGTTTTATCGAAATCGAACTGTTAGTTTTCACCTGATGCCTGAACATACAGACAGACAGACAGACAGACAGACAGACAGACAGACAAAAAAATTTTTAATCGCATATTTGGGTTTGGTATCAATCCAGTAACACCCCCTGCTATTTATTTTTTCAATTTTTTCAATGTACAGAATTGACCCTTCTACAGATTTATTATATGTATAGATTTAAACACTAGTAATAAATTTTAGTTACGTAGCATTGGTTACGTAGTTAAATCTGAGTCCTCTCTCGACTAGACTACCTTAATTACACCTGCCAATCACCACCTGCCACCACCTTGCTCGTTTGCCCCTATTACATAAAAAAAGTTTTTTTTACATCATTACTTATATTGAATTAAAACTTAAAAAACAGAATTTCAAATGCGATTCAAAATAATGTCACTTATTATACTTAATTGTATACTACTTTATACGTACATTATAATAAAAATAGCATTTAAGTCGTCAGATATTTTTTCTTCTTGATGGCTATCAACAATATTTATCTTCTGCGATCAGTAAATTAGTTTTATAGGCGTGAAATGTTATTAATATGCTAATAATTCTATAAAGAATACACATATGTTTCCCTAGCATGTTTCTTGAGTTTATGATTCCTCTCATTATGTTGTAGTAAATGTATGCGAAATGTATTTTCAGCGTGTTACTATTATTGTATTGTTTTGGAAAATACGGTTACTATTGTTCCACGGTTGGGAATTAGGCAATTACACAAACAATATTCCCCGTGTCGTTCAAAGATTGATAACAATCTCATGAATGCCAGTTTTATAGTGAAGTTTCCAAATGAATAAGGAATAGTTTGGATTGTGAATGAATAAATAAATACTAACTTCAATGAATGAATATTATTCAAAATAAAAAACTAGAGACTATTTAAACAATTTAGACTAGAATAAACAGATGAATAAATAAAATAATATAACAAACAATTAAAAAATAAAAAGAGCTTATTCTTTCCTCAAAGGTCGGCAACGCATCTGTTAGACCTCTGGTGTCACGGATGTCTGTGGGCGTTGGCGATCACTTTACATCAGGTGACCTAACTGCTCTTTTACCGTCTATGCTATAAAAAAAACAATAATTAGGTTGGTCAAAAGTCGTGTGTATATAGTTTTAAGGTATTTGCGAAACTAGATTTATTGACTACCGGCAGGCGCAGTGGTGTAGAGTTCGGACATGGGGAACATGTTGCGTGGGGGTTCGCCGATACGTACCTATCCCACCTATGTCATGGATGTTTACCTATGTATCATATGTATTTCTATAATATGAATCTTAAATATATAAAATTTCTTAAATTTATAAAACACATTAAATCATCAATCATCAATCATCAATTCGTTATTTAGTACCTACCCGTAACACAAGTCCTTACGGTACTTACCACGGGGCTAGGCCAACGTAGTGTAATAAATTTACAACTATTATTACTATTATTATTATTATTATTGAATTGGATTTGAGACAAAATATTCAAAAACATTGCTTATGTATGCATAACGGAATTAGAATCTACCCCACTCCAAAATCGAGGGTCTCTATTCTATTTGACTAACATTTTTAATTGCAATTCTTGGTACATATTGGCCATGGAAAAGCTAGTATTCTATTAAACTATAATATAGGGATATAAACGAGTGATTACGTACATTCGTTGTACTGTTGGTGTTTATATAGATGCGTTGCTTTCCTTCAATAGGCCACCGGCTACACAATATAAACCGCACGAAACGCGAAAGCATTACCATAACTTTAAAATCATCATGTGAGTAAAACCACCCTGGCTTTTTTTTTTTTTACGTTATAGTAGGGCAAACGAGCAGCCGGAGCCATTTTCATGACTACCGACGCCCACAAACATCCGCATAGAGGCTATACAGATGCGCTGCCCTCCTTTCTCCTCCCACCTCCATGGGCCACCGGCTACTTACACACCGTACGAAACGCGACAGTACAGCTGTCAATCTACGCCAGTGTCGTGTAAGCGAGAGGTACTTCCCCGGTCGTGCCAGCCCAATCGGCTATTTGCATGCAGTGTGACACTACCTCTTACTAAATGAAATGAATTAGAATTATAATTGAAATAAAAATAATAATTTAAAAAACCAGAAAACGTTTGTTATGTAGAACTTCAAATAGTTTCTCACTGTTTAGTTTCAGAGAAATTTATAAAAATCAAGACATGCGCATAATAAACGTCTCAAACTACGGAAAATAAAGAATTATTTATAGTAACAGTAGTCTGTTATTCTATACTGTTAACTTTTTCCATCTATAGATAAAGTTTAATTACTTAACGTACCGTATCTTTATGGCTCACTCCTGTGGCGCATTATCTCCCTCATCTCGAGCCAACATGTTTATGAACAATTTTTATACTTTCTTGACGGAATTTCGTTGTACTCCATGGGCAGTCCGCCGGCCACTGTAAAACAACTAATAGGTATATTTGCTCCAGTTCGGCTCGTAATAGATAAAGAGTTTCTTTTTTATATATAAAAATACGGAATTTTATGGATTTTGTGTTACTTCGACGTTGAAGTCTGAGATCAGTCATTCTATCAGACCGTGTCGCCAATAAACTTTCTTGACAAACTTTGTGCTGTCGTAAAATTTCTCGCTCGTCTTTATTGGCTTGTATTAAGTGTTCTTTTCGCTTGCCGGCGGGTTGCGAGTCGGGTGCAAGTTCGTTGCTGGCTAAAAATTATATTCCGTCGGAAGCTCGCGTGACGTCACGGGCCGTGCTCTTGCGCATTGCCTGACGGATTAGTACGATCAAACTCTCGAGAAACACGCGAACAGTTATTACATTTTTTTGTATAAGGTCAAGCGGTTTTAACGTTATATTTAAACGCCCTCATGATAGACCACCCAGAAAATGTTCTTATCATGTTATTAATTCATAAAAAGATAGTATTATAATGAAGTATGAGTAAATGTAAGAGTAAAACAGCTTATTAAAATTTCTAAGTGATATAATTCTCCTTAAGGTTAGGTTCAAATATTCAAATTCTTATCTATATTTTGAGACTAAAGCTACTGTATATTAGGCATGCGTTTCTGGTATATAAGATTTATCGTATAAATATAATACTTGTGAAAAGCGTACCAAATTCTATTGTTCTGTTGTTAATCACGAGAAAATTATACTTAACTAAAGTGAGTCATACGTATGACTTTATTTACAAATACATTAACATCATAATATACCTATTCTTTAACATACAGTTAAAAATACAAAGTACCTATACAAAAGGTATTTCTTGCTATCTATGTCTTCCTGGCTACATATCTATTAGTTTTTTTTAATTATTTAGTTTAGTTTTAAACGTACATATTTGTACATTGCAGATGCATAAAGACGTCGACAGAATTATCAATTAGGTGTGTTAATTTATTTTTACAGAAAAAGACATTAATTTCGTGGCTGAAGAAATATCTTGATAACCCTTTCTCAAGATACTTGCTTCTCATAATTAATTCTTACTTTTTATAATCTAAACATTACTTACCATAATTAGATTAAGGCCAATAGTGCATTCGATATTGAACTTTATTACAGCTACTCTTGTATAAACTCTATTGTCGAACACGTTATGCATTTTATAGATATTTATCGTAGAAATTATTTTGAAATATTATAGTAAATTACTGTGCGCTTACGACTTGGATAAGAATGATGTAAATATAAGATAATGTTCATCTTCGATATAATGTAAATGATGTTGGAAAGAAGTATCCATTGTAGCTGAATCGCTCTGTCACAACTGCCGCTACATATTGTGCTCCATGAAACCAACCTGAAATGGCTCTGAAAGCATTACATACACACAGCATACATCAACGTACAGTTGAATTGGTGAGATAGATGACCTAGAGCTGGATTGGACAGAAGGATATCCGCCTACCCAGTTTAATACTTACACACATGTGCATCTATTTATTAAATGATATCAAGCACGCAAATATTTTGATTGCGTGATTATAGGGGAAGCGCTGAGTCGATTGTGAGTACTCATTGATATTGTTTAGGCTACCGTCCGATCAAGGTTGCTGATATACGGACCAAATAACATATCGCACTTATTTTAGATAAATACGCCGCGTACTGATAACTCAGTGCAGAATCTCTAGTCTGTATCAATTACCCTTTGATATCTCGTTTCTTTAATACAGTTCGAATGCCTTACTGCGTAGATGTGTATTTTTTTATCTTGTGAATTTAGTACAACTTTTATTTGGCTAATGTAACTTCGTTTGTCATGTTTGGAAAGCAATCTATCTCGTATTATACACGATATCGATGGACAGTTTGTATGTATCTGTGTATTGTAACACTGCCGGCTTCTCTTCTGGGCGTACCTAGCTCTTCCTTGAGGCGTTTCCACTACAGTTTCCACTACACTGCATAATGTAGTGCAGTGGAAACTCCATACTCATAATGAGGGGAACCTCCACGATTGAGATGTTTTTAATAAAAAAAACATATCAATCCTAATTTTAAAAGAAAAAGAACAATTTGAATATTTTCCTCTTTGACAGAGAAAATATTTATTAGAGATCATACTTTGAGAGACTGCGAAACGGAATGCAAGTGAAATTGAATAATCGATATTGAACCTTAGCTAGGATTTTTATAAATAAAAATAAAGTGTATTTGCGCAACAATAAACATATCAAGAATATACTCGTGTTTCTATTAATAACTGCCGCGCCAAGGAGCGACACTACAAATATATACTAGTGACACTGCCTCAAGGAAGAGCTACGCCCAGAAGAGAAGCCGGCAGTGTTAGAGTATGTATGTGTGTATGTACTTAGAGAGTTATCTTCTACGGCCAGAAAGGGGTCACGGACTTTGACGTTTTTAATAGGATTCATTTTAAAAGTGCAAGTGAAAATGAAAATTCGAGTGATATTTAAATTTTAATTATATATTAAACAGTCGAGTTGGATATTCTTAAATTATTTACCTCATTTTGTATTTCAAGTTAACAAAAAATAATGATTTTGTAGTTAATAGGTAACTATGAAAAGTCCTTTCTAATTTCATCAATACTCTATTTACTAATCTAATGATGTTGGTCGCGGGTAGTTTGTATGTATAATGTTTTCAATAATCTTTTTTTTTTGTTTTAAGGTTGAAATACTTCAGCTTAATTGAAGTCATGAAAACTATTGAATAAAACAAATTTCCTGAGACACTATAAATCTTAGTATTTTTTGATTTCATTCTGTTTTATTTCATTTGTAGTTTTCCTGTTAGATACCTAGTCCTTACAGCTAATCTACGGTAAGTACGGTAATTTAAAGTATTAGAATTTAATATCTAACTCCATAAGTAAGCATCATTTTATCATCATTTTGATACGCCTGATTAAATATTAAATACCAATAAAGCGGACGGACTATGGGGGAGCCCCCGAGTGTAGGTGCTTTAGATTTGACGCGTATAATTACTAGCTGTTCCTGATGGTTTTGCGCGTATTTGAGGCTCACCCTCGCTGTATTATTCAATTAAACGTTTATATCGTTGTCTAGCCTTTACCGGCGCATACGCCCACGTTTATTAGCAATTCTGATTCTACCAGCCATTGATAATTATCAATTGATCAATTACTAGATATAATTAGTTCATAATTTGTCATTTACTGGGAATTACTTTATATATTCATAGCTTGTTATAATAAACATTTGACGACCGGCTGACGCGCCGGTAACATATAACCACAGGTTGTTGCGCAAGGGGTCACGGTTTGAATCCCAGGTTTCCTAGTAAAAAAATACCTACTAAACATTTATTTTTTTCGAATTATAAGTAAAATTATGCTTATTACAGATTGTCCATATTTATGCTAAATTGTGTCCCAATCCGTTCATTGTTTTTAGCGTGAAAGAACAAACTTCCCTTTGTAATTTCACTAAAAGAATTAAGAAATCAATTTAAATATGTTGTACATCATTATTAAAAAACATAATACACCATAAACAATAAGGAATTTGACAGATTCTAGTTTAATATTTGGAGTAAAATATTTATTAATAAGCCTGTATATGTCTAAAACTTAATATAAATACTATTATGTACTATCGACCTATATACAAATCGGCTCGTGGTCGCGGACGGCCCTACGAAAGTATTGTCACGCGCTCCGAAGACGCAGTTATCGATATCGCGTCCGGGTCAGCCGGGCCTAGTACAGTCAGATATGGGGCAAAGAGCCCACAGAATACCTATATTATCTGTCTCATAAGCGCGCCGATTCGGCGCCAAACACGTCGCGCATGAGTTATGCAAAATAACAACAATCTTTTTAAGTAATTCATCACTTTTTAACAAGGCGTCGCAAAAATAAAACCTAAATAATAAAGATATTTGCAGGCTGAATAGATAGTTAAATTATTAATGATCAAATATATATTTATATTTTGTGTAAATAAATTGAAACTTGCGGTTTGGTTTGCGTATTTAACTGTTTGAGGACCTCGTTCACCCAGCCAACTCGAAGGCAACGGGCCGCCACCCTAGCGCTTCTAGCGTAAAGTTATTTTCTACTACCGTAACTATTTTTATTTATGTTACTGGAATTTTAATTGAAAATTTGCTACAATACATTTTTATATACAATAAATATTTTAACATTACAATGGTAATATATCAACATGATTAAACTACAACCTTTTGCACGCACTCAAAAACGTAGTGTTTGATAGACATCGATCATTTTTCTTTATGATTTATTCATTCTACTAACAATACAATTTTATAGTATTTTATACTTTGAGTAATAAAAACGTTGATTATATCGTTGATTATAAAGCATGAACTTATTTTATTTCTAAAGCTAAAATGTGAAATCGTTTTCTCAAACGTAAGTTGCGGGTTGAAGGCAAGGTCATTGACAATGTGTGTCTAAAATGTAAAGTGGCCTTTATACCCAATTGCAGCACATGGTAGATGCAGAATAACCTCTGGACGAGATAGCTTATCAGCAGTAGTGGGCAGACACAAAGTACACGCACCAGCTGCGCGCATGGCTCACGTGGCCATAAACTTTATAGAAATGGTACGTTATTTTTTATTCTCGAGTAATTTTTTCGTAGGCATGTATAGGTAGGCAATTATTTTACACATATCGTAGGTATATAGTATTATTTTAGAATCAATTTATAACTGGAATGATTAAAAAAGAGAAAAGTTAAGATTGTAATATTAGTAGATATAAAATAGTAGAGTTATATCTTTTACATTTAAGGCAATCCAACAGCTTTACATTAAATTTTATACTTTCAATGCTTTTACTTCAGAAGATTCAGCTGAGAAAGAGAAGAGAACATCTAATTTCTGCTTAGTTAGGTACTTAGCGGCTTAGTTTTGATAGAAATGATAAAAAATTTAAGCAAGGTGGAAGTAGAAGAACCATAAGAAACGTTTTAAAATACCTATCTATGTCTCCTTCGATTCCAAATTGACAAGTCCATCCATCTTTATTTTTTAAGTTATGTGCTATCTAATAAGAATCTTTGATATGTAACCGTTTTATGTAACTTTAAATAAATAAATTAATTAATTAAATTTATGAGCTACATAAATATGGAACCCTAATTATAGCAATCTTTTTATTTCATTATTAAGTATTTATACGAAAAGAAACATACAGTCGCTGTTTTCATAGTCTTATATTGAATATACAAAGCTAAGCACATTAGTTCAATTATACAAAGACGTGCTGATGTCAAATCTAGTAAGTTGATGTACATTCGTGTTGTCACCAAGAATATCATCTCTCATGTAAGTCACCTCTGTAAGATAAACTTCTGATCCCAGTCCACGTATAACAATACTGTAGTATTGTGTACAATCTGATTACCAGTTGATTTTTTGATTACATCACTCTTTTCCCCTCTCTAAAGCTATTTGTGTGTCCTACAAACATTCTATTTCGTCTCTCTCTCTGATCCTTATCTACGGTACATTGCTTGAAAGCAAATCATGCAATTATTTCATTTCTCATGCGAAGGAAAATTGTATGATATAAAATATAAATATTTTTATTTAGATACTTTTTATCTTTTAAATATTTATCTTGGTACCATCCCATTTTAAGATGTTATCTATTAATGACAAAGAAATACGTTCATTGATCTTATCTGGAGCGAGAAAAATGTAATCAACATTTTAACTCGTATTGGGAGCTATATCGGTTTTCATATATTTATTCTAAGAAGTTGGTTGACATAATTTTATTACATACTAGCGGTGTCTCGTGGCATCATCCTCGTTTAATCTATTGCAAGGGAATCATTCATTTTCTGGATATAAATAAATGTATTTAGTTATTCTACATTGCAAATATAAGTGTATCTGTGACAAGTTATAGCTAAATCCGTTCTGTAGCTTTTGCGTGAAAATATTCGTACAACGAGTCACTTGGCGGTTGTATCTTGTAAGCGAGAAGTATATCCCCAAGCGAGCAGGTCCAATTCGGCTCCATCGCAGCATCTGCTAGCTTATTCCACCATAACTTATTTATTAATTTAGGTTTATTTTTATATTAGGTATTTGTATTTCTGTTTTATACGTTTATTAGTTTTACTAATGTATCTATCTATTTATTGTTCGCAGCGGAATGGAACTCATCTTTACGTAAACTTTGATATAATTAATCCTCTGTTTTGATATTAATTATTTTACACATATCAAATTAAACACACATACACAAAATAATAATTATAATCTCAAACATTGCGTCCACGTACGGCAATTAGAATTTTTTTCTAGCAACGATTTGATTTCTCAAAATCAGTTGAGCCTAAAGGTAACCTCAGCATGGTGTTTTGTAAAATATTTGACCTATTTACGTATTGTTCACGCAGATGCCCCTAGCGGAAGCGCGGCTTTTTTTACAACTCGAACCTCTAAGCCCTTGTAATAAGTCATAGGGTCCTTTATGTTCTGCGGTCCAAGGATCCGTTGACAAATGAATGATGACAATAATATTGTGTGGTTGTTCCCTTTGTACAACTGACGACTCTATTTTGTTGTTCCCCGGTGCTTCTTGTTGTTGCACAGTTATTTATTGTTTTTTTTATTATTATTTGCGTTGGGATTTAACGTTGTCACCATCGTCGGGGTTCATTATAAAGTGGTTTTTTGACGCGGTTTTTTAAGAATAAAAGAAATAAGCGTTGATGAGCTTAATTAATATGATCTTTTCTTATTTGCACTGAAAATTATGTGTATGTGAAATAGAGACTATATCGATGTCGCCAGCCCGATTCAAAAATACAGTAAGCGCTATTGGAATTTTCTTTTAACGACTTAGAAAGATGATCTCGTTATCATCATCAAGCTTTGCCGGTCCAAAGCTGGACCAAAGCGTCTTTCTATGAACGCTAAGACTAACGATCTCTGGCTATGGTTTCTTCACCTGGAGATGGTTTTCCCACCTGGTGAATGGTCCACCGACACTTCGTTCACAAGGTGATCTATATCAAAATAATTACTATATTAATAGATTTTAGCGTTTTGTGTTACTTTGGAAAAGGTAAAACTACATTTACCCGTGAAAAAAGTGAAGTCGTGTGTACTTGCGGTTTGTTAAAACGCATATGTTTTATTTATTGAAAGATAAACACAATAACGAACAATGCTATAATACCACCCCAAGTATGGTATTAGTGTATAATACGGTTTCATGGTCCGCCAGGTCAGAATGTCGATTTGCAGACACGTTCACAGCTTGTTCATCATGGCATGTAACATTGAATACACATTGCTAATACCCGTCTGCGGTCAACATGACCCTTACACCTACGTGTTAGAGTCGAAAATTGTTTATTTCACGCTATTGTTTGATTGCCGGCTGTCGATGAAGGGTAGAAGACTCTTGACTGATTACGCAAACAAAACACATAATAGATTTGTTTATTTTGTTTTTTTGAGTGCACGCAAGTTAAGTGTAAGTTGGCGTTTATGGTTTGTTTGTTTAATTGTTACACGTTTTTACTTTTTTTGTTTGAATCGGAGAAATATTCGGTGAACGACCATTCATATTGTTTTGTGGTTCGGTTTTTACTACGTCAGACTACTGAGGGAATTGAGCACTTGTCTGTGTAAACATTTGGGCATTATTGTGTCCCGCACATTCGGCTAATCTCCACAGATTTTTGCCGTACCCGAAATTGGGGTAAAAGATATAATTAACGGTATTTTCAGCAACTGGTAAGTGGTGACGTATCCGGTCAGCTGTATAAGCCTGGAATGTCGGCATTAGCAAAAAAAAACATGACACGTGTATCTCTTCTATATCCTACTAATCTTTACATAATTAATGATATGAAAATAATATACATAGGTATCTATACATATAATAAATCTGTAGAAGGGTCAATTCTGTACATTGAAAATATTGAAAAAATAAATAGCAGGGGGTGTTACCGGATCGATACCAAACCCGATGCGATTAAAAAAAATTTTGTCTGTCTGTCTGTCTGTCTGTATGTTCAGGCATCACGTGAAAACTAACAGTTCGATTTCGATGAAACTTGGTATAATTATACCTTATCCTGGGCATAAAATGGAATACTTTTTATCCTGGAAAAATACGTAGAAAAAAAATAAATCCATCCACGCGAAGACCGACATCCGCGCGGACCGAGTCGCGGGCGGAAGCTAGTATATAATAAAATTGTAGAAAAGTGAAAACTGTACATTGATTATTTTTTTAAAAGAACACTTGGGGCGTTATCTACAATCGATATCGATGCCAAAAATATAGTTTTTAGAATATTTGTGTTAATCTGTATGTATGTCCGGACTAACCTCAAAAAGTACCTACTGCATGGATTCACTTCAAATTTTGCATGAATATTACTAATATGGCTAACTAACATAATATAGGCTACCTATAATATATTATCGCCCCATGACCTACGGGGGAGGAGCTGTAAATATTTTATTCGGAAGAATAGAGAACCTCCATCCATCCAAATCCACGCTGGCGAAGCTCCGGACGGAAGCTAGTATTTAGATATAAAAGTTTGTATGTTTGTTTTTTTATCATAAACTACTAGATTTCGATGAATTTGGCACCATATTATTATAATAAGAAGATATTCAATACCCCGAAAAAAATGAGAGAAATGGCGGCTCATAGCTAGTCTTATATAAATAAGACTAATTTCTACGGAGACACACGTCGAAGCCATTACCCGAAGCAAGGTTAAAATACATGAACCTATTGATAAAGTATTACTAGATCAAAGTTTTACTCTTTTTGTGTATAAAATTATAGCCAATATTAATTTGGCGGGTAATTAGCATTCTTGAATAATACCTAAATATATTGCAAATCTTTTTTTAAATATTTCTTTTTAGTCTGTGCTAAATGTGTAAAAGGTTAGATAAAGATTTTTTTCAAATTTAATAAGGTGAAAAAGAAGACCAAAACGTATTTTCTAGGCTTTACATTATAAAGTTATTCATATATGGATATACATTTTATATACATATTATACATTTTCTATCATTTGTCATTATATAAGATCAATACTTTGTATAATGATTTATGAAATATTATATATCAATATCTACATAATATGTATATTCGGACTATTTCGATTACCGTACAACCTCTATGTATCTTAATTATCTTTGTCCTCTGTATTTTGACCAAAATTTGATATCCTTTGCATATAATGGAATAGCATACAATATAAGATAGATTATTAAGGATATTAATACATACTGTTAAACACCAACAACATTATAACAATATCCTTATCGAAGTTCAAATGAATGTGTGTACAGGTAGTGACGCAATCGCTTGTAGGAAATCGGGTAATATTGGCCCTATGACCCACTTATTATAAAACGATAATGTACTACTTCAAACCAGTATTTGACAATAAAATATCATTATATGCCCATTAATGAGCTTATAATTAATATTAGAGTTGGACTCCTTGTTCTTCATATCGACTCTAGTTGTTTCGCGTGTATAGTCGCTTATTGTATTATTTATTTAAATTTTTTATTTATAACAAAATTTTGTCAAAAATAAAATTTAAGAAAATAGATGTTGAAAGAAAGTGTTTATCGTTAAATACTTAAACACATTAATTTTAATAAAACTTTTTTGAATTTTAAAATGTTACCTATTGAATTAAAAATTAGATTAAATTTAAATTTATTTAAATTCTAATTAATTTAATTTATTACATACACGCAATAAAATAGTAATTCGTATTTAATATTTGATACACATGTGTTATTAATTTCATTACGGGCGCTTTAAATCAAATGGTGCAGCCATAAAAGAATATAAATATCTGCAATTTTAAAATTTATATTAAAATATTTAGCACATGTACAACTATAAATGTCACGATAAATAAAAATATAAATATGAGTGTTTCGTTTTTAATGCTACGTTAATTATTATTCAGCGCGAATTTGTCGTTTGTCGTTTAAAACAAAAAAAGTCGCAAAATTATGAGTCACAAATTGTATATCGTGTTACACGGTGGGTACTAAGTCATAGTTCGAATCAACAAGATCCGAGCAGCGGGTGATCATACGTGTATGAATAATAATACAGCAAGGAGTTACGAGTCGAATTCCCATAAAGGCGTATTTCCTATTTCGTGAGAATCGCGACGACTCGGTGGGTTGCTGGCGTCACGCTGGCCACCATTGTACAACCCCGCTGCAGAACCGCTATTGTGTGCCGGCGGGATCCTGCC
>LUGF01021838.1:179503-202728 GCA_001625245.1 Calycopis cecrops | reverse complement strand
CCCGCCCCCCGCTGGGCGCCAGACCCTCGCGAGTTGATACCGCAATTTGTTACAAATTCAGCAACATGATACGCGCCTCCGTTATTTTTAGTTCCGGACCGAGTGCCGGTATTGCTGCGGAAAAATAGCCAGCAAGTTGAGTACCTATCTAAAATAGGTGAACGTTCATTTTGGGCATTGGACTTCTTTCTAGCCAACTTCAATATAGTCTTTGGTGCTTATAACAAAATTTATATAAAGGCAGTAAATTAAGATTTACAGCTTAATCTAAGCGAAACAAATTTATCAATCCGATTATGGCGATCCAAAAAGTAAGAGACAAGATATATTCAAATTAAGATAGTTCAAAATAAATTTTATTATTCGGAAAACATAGGAGTCCATTAGATAGAACATTTAAGATGTTGGGTATAGTATAAACGCTTTCAATATTATCAATGTCACACTAATAAAATGTAAAACAGTAGGAAACAAACGGAGAAATAAAAAAGGCATTTAGATAATGTTAATAGACATTGTAAATGTTGAATGACAAATGTCTATGGTACAAGACAGTTTAGTTCTCTTTACCGCAATACCTTCAAAGACACGAATCCGACGTTTCATTATCCTTATAAGTGTATAAAATTTAAATAAAGTACTATTTGGATTACGAGTTTTACTTACGATAGAAATTAATTTAATGTAAATCTTATAGGGTATCAAGTTCGGTTCGAGAGCTTCGATAATATAAATTCAGGCAATAAATACTCAAATTCTTCCCATGGCTTCAATTAACACTCATAAATTTCATTTTGTTTTAATACCACGGTCAATACAATAAAACAGTAAAAATGGGAGACATGAAATATAAAATTAAAAGGTAGGATCTATAAAAAGAGAGTGACATGTCGAATAACCTTTTTGTTTCCTACTGTAAAAGAATATATTTTCTTAGAAATTGAAAATAAAATTACAGGGCGAGGACTTTGAACTGACGCATTTTATTATTTCACTATACCATTGTACCCGACTAGAAATTAGTAACTTTTGCATGGTCTATTTTCATACATTTAAATTTGTCCAAGTTGGCTTTTTGTGTTATAAATATTTTTTTATACGTAACATTAGAAACGTGTAGAACAGGTTATACTGGTTTCATAAAAATATTGCTAAGTATAAAATTTAATGTAAATTTTTATTATCAATCAATTACTATGCATATTTAATTTGAAAAGTAACAGTATAATATTGTTACTCGGCCACAAGTGTGTGTATAATATAGTAAAAATATGTAACTGTGTTTATTTTTTAATGCTAATTACTAATTATTAAATGAGCTGCGAATAATTAATTATGTAATGCAATTGGAATATTACAATAGTTTAATTATAAGTTATAAATTCATTGGATTTATGAATTGAATGAATTTTATTATTTAATTTGGTCGAACATTTCTAAATAAACGAATTAAATGATAAATTTACAAGGGCTATATATCGACCTGAAGATGTTTTTGTTCTATTTGTTTTTCGCCCTATAAGATTTACATTTTTTTAACGTACAAAGAGGCAATTGAGCAGTTGGAGCCATTTTCATGAATACCGACGCCCGTTGATATTCGCATAAAGGTTTATAATATGCATTGCCCTCCTTTCTCCTCCCACTTATACACCGCATGAAACGCGACAGTACTTAATAAACAACTGTGGACATAAAGGTAATCATGTCCACAGATTAGCGTAACGTAAATACGTAAGGACTTGTGTTACAGATAATAGAAAACAGAATTATATTTAAGATTTTAATTAAAGAAATTGGTGGTTAGATGATCATTTCGCAGGATTTTGTGGTACCTCACCGATGCATTATTGCGTTCCTGCAATACAAAAAAGAAGATTGTGAATTAACGACATCGCTAAATAAATATTATTATCATACAAACTTCCACCGCTGGGCATAGGTCTCCCTGAGAGTCCCCCGGTCTTTTGGTATACATTTTCGGGTTATTTAAAGTAGTGGTTACCAAACTTTTTGCCTCGTAGAAGCCTTTATATTTATTGATTTTTTTATTAACCCCTGTAAATATGAATTTCCACCAAGAAGTGACAATAAATTCCATCAACTATACCCCTGTAAATTACTTAATTTAATGTTTTACGAATTTATTCTGTTTTTGACATTTGTGAAATTTTTAGTTTTCATGAGCCCCTAATGTCGACTTCCAGTTGTTGAACATAGAATTGCGTATCACTGCTCTATGGCTTCATAGTCCGAGAATATCTGAAATATTAGAATCATCATCAGCAGCAGCGGCAGCCAGAAGTCCACTGCTGGACCTAAGCCTCCCCCAGACTTCGTAATTACACAGACTAATTCAAAATATCTGAACAAATTTTAGTGTCCACAGACTACTAACTTTACCAATACGATTCTTAATCCAACACCGATTGTGTTTCATTCAGAAATGACCCGGCTACACTATCAGCTGACAAAAAACTAGTCTCCGGGGGCTCTTATTCATTATTCCCATAACCTAAGCCAATGTAATTATAAAATCAAAAGTAAAACAGAGCGCTCAAAGCGTCGCAGCCGAAGCACGTAATCGTCGGAGTCGAAAACATATCGTTTTAAATCAATAAAGATGGCTGTTAAATTGATTTTCCGATCCATTGGCCAACTATCCGCGCGTGCAAAAAAATATAACACATTACATAGGCTATTAAATAAATCGCTCGTGTGTGTAAGTGGTTTTATGCGCTCTGCATTGTTTATAGTTGTCGTTACACGTATCCTGTAATGACTGAAATGTATGCTCAATTATGTTTTTACACTATTTGCTGTTAAGTATTTTAATTGTACGGCTCGATGTATGTGGTCTCGCATTTTGTGTCGTAAAATAGCACTGAAAACCATGTCTAAGGAATGAGATTGCTGCGTTTTTCACGCGTAGGTACGATGAACTATACCTAGTATCTCACTCGGCATCAGTTTACGAGCTAACAAGATTTAATTATCATAAGAATAATGGTGACGAGTTAATTATATCCTGGTTTATTTAGATACTCATGATTTGTCCCGGTATAGCAGGGGTAGGTAGAAACATTCACAATGTAAATCCTACTATTTTTTTATGAACTATGGAGACTATGGAGACTATGACTAAAATGTTTCGAGCAGTCCCGCTTACTCTCACGTTTTATGAGGATAACGTCATTAAAGTTATGCATTTTATTAATGTCATATGAACAAATTAATGCAATTTTGAATTTTGCAATGCAATGCAATATTAATAAATGCTAGGTTGATTTTATTAAAGGCACAAGTTATCTAACGAAATAATACTGTGTTGTTTAATATTATAGCTTTTTAATAATGAGAAACAAACCTTGTATTTAATTTTGATTACAATGTAATTTAATACAAATATTATTATTTAATGCTTACATATTATTACATTAAAGATTTAACAGCATAGCATTTTCGTTGTACATAAATATAATTATTAATGATATTTTTTATATTATTAAAATTCGCCAAAACCCAAAAAGATGTTTGTGTTTGAAAATACTGTGAAGTGCAATATTGATAAACAACGCAAATATCAATATGTGATCATTATAATCTATCTATCCTACTAATATTATAAATATGAATGTATGTGAGTTTGTTTGTTATGTTTTTACGCCAAAACTGCTCAACCGATCATCATGAAACTTAGTACACATATTCCTAGAGGTATTACAAATGAAATAGGATAATTTTTATTAAAAAATAATAACAATGAGGGGTCATAAAATATTGTGACGGATATTGAAATTCTATTGCAGTTCTATTTGAATGTAATGCTCATTGACATTTATTGAAGGGCTTCAACGCAAGCGAAGGCGCGGGGAAAAGCTAGTTATTATTTTAATGGAAATGTAACTTTATTTCTCTATCCCTTTCCTATCGGGTTTAATGTATCACAGGCTCTTATTTGTGTAACGGGATGTGCTCGCACGGAGACGTTTTACATATCATCGTTGCGCCTGCAAAAGGTGTTGTGTAGCAAAAAGTGCTCAATCGCAAAAGCCACATAGTCAAGCTACAATGGTTACCTCTCTAAATATTGCACTAGTCACATAGCTGCTACAGTATATGCGTATGGAAATAATAAAGTCTGCATTAAAAACCGCAAACGAGCAAAAACACAACAATTTTTGCATGTACACTGATGAATTATCAGTTTAAGCAGTACCTGTGATTCATCAGGTTTACCTAATAGAAAATTACTCAAAACCAGATTCCACATAGATGGGAATAAGCATTTGCATTCATTTAAATATTCATTAGGTCATCATAGACTTTAAGGAGTTATAAATCAATATATGATCCAATAACAGTTTTGTAAACATCTAATATATAAAATTCTCGTGTCACAGTTTTCGTTGCCATACTCCTCCGAAACGGCTTGGCCGATTCTCATGAAATTTTGTGAGCATATTGAGTAGGTCTGAGAATCGGCCAACATCTATTTTTCATCCCGATATTCCCACGGGATCGAAAGTTACGCGGGTGAAACCGCGGGGCGCAGCTAGTTTTTATATATATTCTTCTTCCATCATGCTATCGTTAATGGTCGCAGCACAGTATTCTTTGTATGAAACCTCATACTGCAACGCACACTAATGGGAAACGTAACGTAATCACACGTAACATAATAGTCGTCACTCTTCGCTTTTCTAGGCGAGGCGTTTACGATCCCTTTCCGAGTTGATAAGTGTGCGGCGACCATTAATCGTGTTAGACTCTAAAAATAGCTTTTTCTTCTTTCGTGTCCATGGTCCAACCCGAAATTTATTTCAGCCATCCACCGACTTTGAAGAGTGTGCATCTTTTTGGGCACAACGATACTTTACAATACTGGAATAGATCCACCATGTACTCTATCGGAGACACATTGCTTCTCCGAGAAAATTACTAAGTTCTGACGGTTCATATTTTATTAACAGTGGCCCACTCATTTTTGTAGTTGGTTAAGCGAAATCCTGGTAGTTCAGAGCTGTGTGACTAGGCAAGCCTAGCGTTAGGTGTCACATAATTGTCATGAGGAGGAAACTCCGAACTTCGTATTCCACCTACCCACTTTTCACAGCGGGACTTCGTGTAAGAGGCTATTTACCCGACTGCCACAGAAAGGAGGGTAATGTTTATCAAGTGTATGTATGTATGTATATTTTTTCCCAAAATTTTCGGCTTTTTACCGAATAAGCGCATAGCTAAATGTAGGTACTTGAAATATTTTGAAACGTCTCTTAAATTGGATAGTTGTGGGCGACAGATATAAATCTATGCACGTGGTGTACTGACATTCGTCTTGCACAACGTATTTGCCACTATCCTATGATATTCTATATTCTCTTTGAGTGTTCTATATTTAAATGTCTCATTTATTATATCTGTTTACGGCCAGTAATGTTATAGCTTGCAAACATGCATTGCTGACACTAAATCTATTTAGTAACATTTATCTGTTGTGACATTGCATTTGATTTAATCTAGAAGTAAATGCTCTAAGAATAATCTAATAAGCAACCTATGAACCAATTACCATGAAATGACTACCTCTTTTTAGTTCTAAAGTATGAGAAGAAGGTAAAAGTAAAATGTCGGCCCAAAAATGATGTATTTATGAAATATTCAAGAAACAATACGAAAAAGCTTATTTTTTATTTCATTTCTTTATTTCATAGCAGTAGCATAGCATATCATTTTCATAGCAGTTTTCAATCCTATCTAGAACGCAATGAACCGTATGAAATGTACATGTACTTTTCAGTATAAGATAATACGAGAAACCAATAAGGTCCGAAAGTTACACGACCAAAAAAATAATTAAAAATTCATTCATTAATTTTTATCGGTATCTAAACGAGGTACTTATAAGTTGTAATATGTTTTTGACTTGTTTTTTGGCTTTAATTATAAATAACGAGCTCAGGTGAAAATGTCCGTCATCAATTCATTCTAATTTAACTTTGCACCGACTAAAACGGTACGACTAATAATAACGCTGCGTCCCCTACTAAGGGTACTCGAAGTTTAATCTCCGGGAAAAAATTCGTGATTTTCCTCTCCTTCGAGTGAGATTTGATGAGATTGGTCTAGTCTGAGACTAGTCCAGCCCCTTTGTAGACACACATTCTTGGTCAAATAAAGGAGTGTTTGATAAAAATGTGTGACATTGATTTTCACATTAAAAAATATTAAAACAGGTATATCACGATCCATCCAAATATTTACATTAGCGATTTTGGTTTTTTTTTTACAGTAAACAATTGCGTCTCCTTACATGAACTCGTCTGCTGTACAGCCCTGAGGTGTCAATGGCCCAGATGTTGCAGAGTTATGAAAAAAAAACTGAATATTCATCATTTTACTCGACCAAATAAGGTTTTTGCGGCAATTTAATTGTCACGCATGAAGTATGAACGCGAATACTTAAGAAATCGATATAATATAATGATTTATTAATTTGTACGTATCACACCTGCTACCTATTACTATTTAGACTGTTTATTTTCCAATGTGTTAATTATTACGTAGTATCAAGGTGGGCATTCATAGCCACGGAAGGACCTACGTGGCTAGTCAGTTAAAAGTAGTGTTATTGTTATAATATAATTGGTAGAGTTGAACTGAACTAATGCAATTGTGTCAGAATATATATTTTTTTAATTTTCTTACTTTTTTGCGTTTGGTATGCCGATATTTTTATTATGAGCGCTAAATTATAAAAAATCTAGAATTATACAACTCAAAATAGGTAATAAGAATTATTTGAATAAGAAAATAGACAAAATCTAAAATTATTTTTTATTCTCTGAATGAAAATAATATGTAATAAAATTAAACTGGAGGCGGTTTTTAGAGACATCTTGCTGATTTTTCAAAATCTATTCAAACCTAATAAAGACTCTAGGGTAACTTTAGGTAACTTCAGTCTCAGTTCTAGCTTAGTTAGGCAGGAATTGACATAAGTTTTATCTAAACATACCGCGAAGAACTTGAGATATTTGTATTTGAAGAATGAAGCTAGCATAAGATTTATCCTAACACACCGCGAAGAACTTAAGATATATGTATTTGAAGAACTAAACCAGCATAAGTTTTATCTGAATACACCGCGAATAACTTGAGATATTTGTATTTGAAGAACGAACGCAAAAGTTAATGATTTATAATTCAAATCAAACGTCAGTAGTTGAACTGTTTCGCGCGTATAATTTAACGCATTTGATCGTTGAAGATGATAAACGTTAACGTACCGACGCCTGGTGTTTTTTTTTTCTGTAACACGTGTAAAGTGTCATAAATATATCCACTCCCGTAGTCGACGGGTAATATATGTAGTATGGGGGATATTTTGAAACCGTACGTCGTTTTATTTTATACTAGTACGGCCGAATTCGTTACAAACGATTGGCTGGCAGCACCGTGACGTGGCGGGGTATAACCTCAAACGGTCGGTGTTAATTAATGGCAACACCGCCATCTATCGGTGACGCCCTATCAATCTTTATGCGGAGCGACAACTATTTGTCTTTGAGGAGCCTCGTGCTATTCAAGGATACTCCTAAATTAACGTGATAGAATCTATGGGATAACTACCCGTCTTTTTTATGATTATACTTAATTACAATTTACAATATAATGATAGGCTTAGATTAGTAATTTTTTATCAGTATTATTTATTTATTAAAAATAATTTTATTTTTTACTCGTACATCTCACGCTCAGATTATCTGGGCGACATACTGATAGCTTATATTGAGCTTAGAGAGAAGAAAATATTTACATTCTTAACAAATACTCTGTAATAATCTAAGATTCGTCAAATTAAACACGCAAACAATATTTATTTATTATTTAATAGAGCCATGGACTAAAGAACTGTTTTATTTTTAAGATACGTGAAAGTATCTCTTTAGTGCCTAGATGATTTCGTCACTTGTGAAAATATACAAAATCAATGTATCTCTAATCGGACCGCGATGTATCTTATGTTGGAACTTGGATATTGTGAGTTCGCCTGAGGTTCATAGTCGAAAAAATCTACTTAAGAATTACGAATTAAATTGACGTACCATTACAAATCAAACCGGGTTCAGCTGTTATAAAATAACAATAAATAAATACCTATTTTCTTAAAATATTCGGGAGTGATTAGAAAATTATTTCCATTTAATTTAAAAATTACGAAATGGCTATCAATAAATTATGGTAGTTATAAAAATTAATGTTTACAAATAAATAAACAAACTTATCAGCATCATTTTAAAGGTTTTATAGTAAAAACAAATTGGTATTTGGTCTGCTCTTCATCGTCGTAGCAAGCAGATTGTCGATGATGATGGTGATGAAAAAAGGTATTATAATCCTTGCTTAACTAATCAATCCACTCACATAATATGTTAAAGGACTAATGTATCAGCCTTAACGCCTTTAAGCAATGACAATAGAATAAAATATCTTAACATTTGCATTAACAACATTAACAACAAAGATCAATATAAAGCCTGATATCAACACAATAAGGCTCAAAGAAACTCCTGCGCCACTAATTGTGATTAATTATATTAATTTTAAACGTTAAATCAATTTTTATGAGCAAAATTAGCAGTTGGAGTTACATAAAAGCGACGATAAAAATAACTCTCTTATATTCAAGTCCGTGCGCTTTGATCCAAGGCGTATGTTCAAGGCATATCTACACCTTGTTTACAAGATCATACTACCACAATGGCACCATTAAATTTTATAAACCATAGAAAAAACTATGAGCACACTAACTGATATATTTATGATAATGTGGAAATACTTTTACAATTACGTATTTAACGATCTTTGCTACGATGAGTGAATTTTAAATTAACATACCATGGCATGATATTGGTTTTTTCTGCCCTACTATTATGCAGAAGTCTTGCAAAGGTTGCTAATCAATTACTACGGTTTCATTATGTATTTTCTTAATATGTAATATGTACTTTGGATGAAAAGTTAATTAGTTTAAGCAAAATGTTATTAATAATAATTAAAGTACCCAGTTAGGGAACTTGCCCGAAAAAAATATTGTGGCAGATATTCGAATTCTATTGCAGTTCTATTTGAATGTAATGTTCATTAACATTTATTGAAGGGCTTCAACGCAAGCGGAGCCGCGAGAAAAGTTATTTATATTTTATTTATAAAAATGTGGATTATTATTTGGTAGCTAGACGTAATATATTTTGGTACCGCAACAACAGTTCGGCATTCAATTACTTTTTAAAAGCTGAACCATTTTGCGAAATGGATACTATATGGTACTATATGATATAATATACGCCCCGCGGTTTCACCCATGTAAATTTCGATCCCGTGGAAAATAGAAAATCATCCCATGGCATCCCATAGGAACATTTTTTCGGGATAAAAACTCCTATTAAAAATCCTGTGTTAATTTAAGTTACTCTATATGTATGACAAATTTAATGAAAATCGATTCAGCAGTTTTTGCGTGAAGGAGTAACAAACAAACATACAAACTTTCGTATTTATAATATTAGTAGGATATCGTGTCTATAACGGTACCAAGGTGGCATATGCATGACTTAGAAGGGAGTTCGGTTCGATAGATGAGTGGTCGCGTTTTGGGTGATAGACCAAAGGATGCACTTCAAGCGGAAATACCTTCCACTTGATTCCTATTTGCTTGACAAATGTGTTCACATTTCGCTTGACTGGAGTGCTCACTGGACAAAGATGCGTTTAGGGGTAGACGCAGTGCTCATGTTTTGTTCCGAAAACGCATAGGCCTTATTTTATTTAGATTAAAGGTCGGGGAAAATCAAATGTATTCATAATCTCAACTTCGATAATTATATTATACCTTTTTTAAAATACTATTCTACCTGTGGCTACTATTGTTACTAATTTTGCTTTTATACGAAAGCTAACGTATAAATAAAATCGAATGGAAATTTTGAATTATTCCGACAATTACAATATTAATAATACAATAAATCTTTACCTAAGTATATTATAAAATATTGTAATAGTATAAGTAATTGTATAGTTGCATGCATAGATCTTTAAGTTAATTAGCCTTATACAGTATTTAATTTAAGCTATTCCTATTAAATTATTTGTTTCAATACCTTTTTTTCGTTTATTATCTTACCACCTGGTCGAAGATCGAAAAACCACAACCCGAGCGCATTCCAGAACTCTAATTAATCGTAACTTCAATTACCTACAATGATAAAAAGACTTGCAATTATCCTTGTCCATTATCGAATATTTTGTTAAAATCCAAAAGTTTTTGTTCAAATATATAAGGCGTAGTATATAAGGCCGAATCTATGTAAGCCCTTCGTCTGCGGAGCATCTGCTGCATTATGCATTCTAGCTGCGTAACGTGGTACATCTGAGTTGAATGTCAAGAAAGGCTATATTACAGGCTCCAAGTTATGTGCGTGGATATCTACTTGTTTTTGCTGGGGCTTAGACGAGAGCGGAGATTTTTTTGCTTTTAAGATATCGGAATGTGGTCATATAGTACCTGTCTAGGTACAGAGGCCTATTGCGTGTTCCTTCATTACTTTAGTAATTTAATTACTAATATATTGTATTTGTGATTTTAGCAGTAAGAGTCATTTATAATGATTATAAAAGAACTTGCTTATTTTGTACCTTCGTCATCGTCACAGACGGCAAGTTATATCCATCCATGAAATCTTTGGTTGAATGACATGACTGCTGATCCCCTACTTAGAATTATTTTATAACAGACTTAGCAATTATCTCTAGTTAAATTTAAAAAGTGTATAAAAATTACATATCAAAAGCTTTTCAAAATAGGCTTGTAAAGAAAATGTTTATTTTTTAATTTTGATTTTATTTTTTTATACGAATAATAAAGCTAGCAATAAAAATACCGATAAGCACACTCCTGATGTGAAGTTTAGAAAGCTTCGATACCAATATTTTTCTTCTTTTGCTTTACGTTAGTACAAAAGTAAAAAGCCAGGCACAATATTATTATTGGTAATTAATTTTATCTTATATCTACTTTGTAACCAAAGTTATTTTCTATAATTAATTGTTTCCTTATAGTGTTCTGGGTGTTTATTTCACTACATTCCATTTTGTTTTTAGTTAGGTGATTCTTTGGAATATGACGGTGTTTCTCGAAAAAAATTAAGTCAAATGTCATTGGTCATGTTTGTCATAAATTCGTCTCTTCTTTAAGCAGAAGCACTATTTAAAGCATAGGCAATTGTGCAGTCGAAGCCATTTCCATGATTATCGTCGTCCATAGACATTGGTTACACAGTTCTCCTCCCCCGATGGGCCAATGTGGACACACCGTATGAAACGCGACAGCAATCACTTTACGCCGTCGCGCAAGCTACGAACTCAAAAATGTTCGAAGTCGGCGAGGGCGCGTATTCATAACGCGAGACGAAATATAACTCCGGGTTTATCGGCGGCGAATAGGCGTGTTACATTCGTTTACCGTGACATATTATTTACAAATAAAGCTCGCCGCGCGCTATTGTTGGTGGGCGCGTGTCGAATCGACTCGTTTCTTGCGTGAAACGTGCTAAATGCGAACGCCGAACTCCGATAACATATGAAATGGTATCAAATTCGGATGCCAAAAGTATAATGCCAGCGATATATTGGACGTAGATAAATAATTCATTGTTGTGATGTCAATATAGGTATGTTTAAGTTGATCGTAGTTGTTGAAGTTAGGTATAGACTAGTGTCTTGTAGCGTATCACATTTTATTTATTATTTTAATTAATGTTGATTTGTGTTTTCATAAATTAGTTTAATTGTCTTAATTATCATTATCTAAGTATAGGTATTATCGTCGTCAACCTATCTACGCAAAAATAAAAAAAAATATAAAAAATATTAAAAAATCAAATTCTTCAAATCAATACTTCTTTTCAACAATTTTTCTAAATTTTTTTTTGAGTTGTTTTTTCTTCTTCTAATAACGACTATTAACAAAGTAGGTACTTGATTGGTCCTGATTGTATTTTATGGAAGTAAAATTCAGTCCTTAGGCAATAATAGAATATTATCTAATAATTTGTTCTTTCTCTTACACTGATTATTTATATTTTCCATTTTTGCTACCGTTTATTTCATTTCTGTTTTTTTTGTAAAGTTTGCAAAAAATATGTTTTGTGACAGCTTTTTACATTTCTATAATATTATATCGATGTAAAATACTTGTTAGTGTAACGTTCTTACGATTGGGCGATGTTTCGCGTTTCGATCGGTCGTTTGTACCCACACTTATAATTACCGCTGCCGAAACGTATTCTTAATGGCGGCATCTTGTTTGTATTGCCAAACCTAAAATAAGAAAATTAAAAAAAAAGAAAAAATGAGAGACAGGGGTTAAGAAATATCAGACACATCGGTCGTAGTTGCAGTTTCTTCCACACGGCACTTTGTATCTAACGTCGTCGTCGTTTGGGTCTCCCGCACCTAGTCACGCACTTTTTCACGAACTATGCCTAGTCTTGGCTGCTAAATATTCTTTTAAATTCACGTCCATTTATATTTGTATGACTGTACTGAGACTTGCATTGCAATTTTTATTACTTTAAAGAGTAATTATCATTAGATTATTTATTTTTCTGGATGGTTAGCATTAAATCAAAATTATTACAGATAGAGTTCAAAATTTATTTATTTTGTAGGTATCGATATGTGTTTGTTACCCTTGCATGCAAATCTTCTGAACAGATGGGAATAAAATTAGTAACTTATTTCAACCTGAAGTAACATAATATTTTTTTAACCAAAAAAGTAATGTTTCCCTTCCTCTACTAAAGTAGAAAACAGTTAGTTTTTTACAGCCTGATTCTCTCAAAAGCAGTGCCATGAAGAAAATTCATCAGATACCCAGTGTAAGAATACCGTGGCATTGTGGATTCGGCATTGACTTTTCTAAAATAACTTTAACATTTTAGAAGTAATTGTTAGTAGGCTCTGAAAGATTTAATATATTTGTATTTGTATCAAAGACCGATGACATTATAAAATTGTAATAACTTTCGTGTTAGAATTATACAAATGTATACAAATATTATACAGAATTTGATAAAACCGATGACTATGGGTAATCAAAAACAATAAAAATCCAAAATAACTTTATAACCATAATAAATAAAGAAATATATTGTGTGTATTTTGTTTTTTCTAATTCAATCTTTGGCCAAAAGTCATTTGAAAACTTAAATGATAGAACATGGGAACCAATTTAGAGGTAGTGGAGAAGTTAGCAACGTTAGAAGTGTCAAAAGACAGGCACAGATGTCGAACTCGCGCAGATATAACACGTAATATTACAACGAAGTAAAGAGAAATAGAATGGGCTCGCGAATAGACATGCGAAATACGTGTATAGGTGCTAAAACACTATGGGGCATTGAAAACAACTGAATATAATAAAATTTCCAATGCAAAAACGGCCGTAAAGCTATTCCGGTTTTTAATAACCCTTTTAAATTTATTTTCACCATTAAATGAAAGTATATTTTATATTATCCTTAGATAAATCGCACTCTGCGCCCGTCTACATGGAGCGCTACTTACATCTACGTAATTACGGCATCTTATTATTTGAGTGTGTATTTGTGTAAGACAATGAGCAACTGCACTCACACTAGCGTGAAGAATTGCACCTAACTGCTCAACTGTTACGCGATTAATGGGGAAAATATTTTATGCTGTGGTGTGTTAGCTATAGTGAGTATAAGTTTATTCTTACAAAAAAGTTGAATGTGTTCGAATTTAGATCTTTAGGCGATCTCTCAGAACAGTAGACATAAACTGTAAACGTTTTAACCAGGAGATGCTTGAGACTTATACGTGTATAAACAGCGAATAATATAGGTAGATCATGATGTTAAAAATTGAAATTTTAAAATATACAATTCTTATTGGTATGATTATTTTATATTTTTATTACAAAGACTGTCGTTTTAGTTATTAAAATACTTCGGGACTCAACTCACTTAGGTATGCCGGCTTTGGCTTTTTGCGGTAGGACGAGTTGGAATAAACCTCTTCTGTTGGACTAGTGGGAACAAACGTCGGCGCCATCTAGTCACTGGAGCGCAGACGATTTATATATATCTAAGATAACTAACGATAAAATAGTCTCTCATTCAGTTTCCGATTGAATTTTAAAAGGAGGAAATCAATGAAATACAGTAAGGGTCTCATATCTGTTGATTGTAAACATTTTAAGAAAGTTTTAGTAATAGATACTTAGTGCGACGCTGCACGCTGCATATATGCATGATAAAATTTGCTATACAGATAGGGTATTAGCTGACTTAGATTATAGGATTACTTTTATCCCCTGGGATAAAGCAGATATCGAAGGAAAGTCAAAACTGTATATTGAATATTTTTTTAAAAGAATACTTGGGGCGTGATCTTCAATATCGTATCCAAAAATATAGTTCTTAGAATGTTTGTCTCTGTGCATGTGCGGGCTAAATTAAAAAATACAGCATTGATTTACTTCAAATTATGCATGAATACTACTAACAGGTCAGATCAACATATGAGTTACTTATTATCACATTATCACCTTCCGGGGTGGATCTGTGAATCTTGCATTCGGAAGAATTGAGAACCTCTTTTTTTTAAGCCCGAAATCCACGCAGACGAAGCTGCGGGCGGAAGCTAGTTGTTTACAAAGTTAATTCGACTGAAGCTCCACCCAGTCTTGCCTTATGCCCAGTAGTGGTCCGGTAGTGATAAAGGCTAGTGATAATGATTTTTATTTTCTACTTACCGTAACGAAACGATTATTATTTGCCAGAGGATGGAAATGAGAATCATAATATAGAAGACCCACAAATTATATTGAAGGCTAGGCAAATAGAAAGAAAGAAAGGAAAATTTATTTGGATCAACACAAAAGACATACAATAATTTGTATACGGGATAATAAAACTGAATAAAAAAGAAGCATAGTGCGCCTTTAGTCTACGTGAAATTGGTTAAGTTTTGGTAAAAGCTAAGTAGTCACGCAATGCATGGTACTGAACACCTAAATAGGTGATTGAACTAAGAAAACGGCATATGTTATAAAAAAAATAAAATTCTCAAAGGACATCCCTTTACAGTTATACAATTACAGACGGCCACTGTATTCCCTAATTAATATAACGATAATTAACGTAGAGTAAACTAAACATGCACTATCGTACCGTGACGGATTAAAACCATCAGACACACTCAGCACCTAATTAAAAGATACAAGCCGTACAAACGATCATTATTTTTAAAATAATAACATTGCTACTTTATATGTTTTATTTATAGTGTGTACAAGATAAAATGGATGCCCGCATTATCTTATTAATCATACTCTTATCTAGTGTGAACGTCTGCAGTGCAACAGAACGCAGCCAACCATCGGCAGTCCGAAAATCCCGCACACAGAGAAAACGTTAATGCTGTTGATGGTAAAACATTAATCTTCCAACAATTACATAGGAAAAAACCATTATACCGTACCGTACCGACATAGATACGAAATGGTATTACCAATGGTACGAAACCCTCATTGCGCGAGTCCTACCCGAACTTGGCCGTTTTTTTTTATTTAACGTTACATTTCCATAACAATAATTAAGATTTTAATATTTAAACTTTACTATTACCTACCTACCTACCTACCTACTAAACTTCACTTAAAACTTTAAGTTTAACTACTATGGAACGTATATTAACAATTACACTGATACCAACAAAACAGTGAACAATTTATTCAACAAATTTTTAAAACATTTTAGCGGGCGCCGTGTTTTTTTTTAAACCGTTGAAGATCTAATCGGTTGACGCCTAGAGTTTATAGCAGGACCTAGGTCGACCTGCGCAGGCCCGGACTGTGTCCAGATAGTATCGCTCGTGACCGGCACCCACGACCGTTCCTCTATTTGAATGGCTTCATTTTAACTTGCCAGAGTCCACTAACACAGTGAACCAAGTTTGATGTTGTTAATATTCATAAAGGAATATAACAAGTGAACTTGGCCGTTAGAAATTAATCTTTACATTACTTTTATATTTTTAATTTTATATTTGTTATTTATTCTGCACTTCTCTTACACATAAACTATAAGTGTGCCAAATTTTATACATCTCCGTCCACGCAATTATCGTATAATTGTACCCGAAGTTTTTGCTTCACGTAATAATATACACATACCTAACTGAAGACTAACTAAGACGAACTTGTCGAAATATGTTATACGCAAATACACATACAGTTTCTAACTCTGCTTTTGCGTTATCCAAATCCATATGATATTTGATATTCACGTTCCTGCAAATGTCTCTGATCTCTATACGTTCCCAGCGGAATATCTGGACTATGGTCCATTACAATTTCGTGAATGCGAAACAGTGCTTGAATTTGAACGAATACTTGCTAGCGGGAGGTTTGTTGTTCGAATTGTAGATTTCTCACACAAACATATTTGGTTGCCGAAATGCAATTGCAAGTGCAATAGAAAAAGATGGAGGAACGGTGGCAACACGTCTGATTAACATCTACCTATATGAATTTCTATCTGCGTTGGTCAGAGAAAGAGCTGATCTTGGGAGCAATTTTTAAATTATATTAATTATAAGATTTTTCTATCTAGTCCGAAAATTTTTGACGTTTAAAAACATCTTTATTTTGGGTTGTTGCATATTTTTGTGGCAGTGATTTAGTAAAGGAGGACGGCTATATAACACAAGAAACCGTAGAATTTATTTGAATTTGATTTCAAAAAGGAATTAAAATCGACCGCTGTAAGCGCGTTCCTTTCTGTTATTGTTATTAAATTCCTATATAGTATAAGTATTTTGTAAAATATAGACGACACTGGTAGAACTTAGAAGCAGATGGGACTAGGGCTAGACTTGCGAATCACTACCCACCTGAGTAAAAAAAATGATGATGATGATGATGATTCTACTTGTACTCGGATATCATATTCTCGATGAAGACATTTACGGTACACCTAGTGGATGGACATTAAATTCATACAAGTAATAAACATTTGATTGAACTAATAAAAGAGGTGGCGGTAATACAACCTTCGTGCATTTAATCGCCGATATAAAATATACAATTTAAGGTTACATACCAATGTCTTAATTTTGTTTGAGATTTAGAAAATATTTCCTCCGCTCGATCTGAGATAGGAGTGAGTCGTGGAATCGGGACCACACGGATACGTCTCACTTGGGAGTCGAACACGATATCTTGAATCTCGACCCCTTACTGCTTTTAATTATCTTACTAGAATTTGTTGAGTTTGTCGTTGGGGACAGTTGGCTATTTCGTTTCACCTGCACATATGAATATAAGATTACCAGCTGTCTTATGTATGCTTACGTTGAACTCTATATTAATGGACTTTGTGTTCTGTGTGTTTTATATTTACTATCTGTGTGAATCGCTGACGTTCTGTGGCGAATAATTTTTCTACTAGTGATTGCGAATATTTAATTTATCGGACCGTGCGTCAAGACTTTCACGCCAACTAGCGGTTGAAACGAGTACTTTTCGGATGTTATATTTAGTAACCTAGCAAACAAGTAGCGTGATTCTCAGTCGTTGTCATTCTTTCATTTATATCTGTTTAATGATTAAATTCCAGTCCCTACATATCCTCATCATCATCAGCAGCCAGAAGACGTCCACTGCTGTACATGGGCCTTACCGAGAGAGCTTCCGTACATATGCTACATTAAATTTGTCAAAGCCTATGCGCACCTGGTTTGCAGCACTTTCATATTTTACGGCATCCTTTTAGCATAGATAAGACTAACTTACACAACGTCCTTTCCTTTTAGAATACTAATAAAAACCATGTCGCCACCACCAAAAAAGTACTTACAAGGAGTTTTGATTTGTTGGATTGATTAGTCCATCATGGATGCGAGGAGGTCGTCTTCGCGGTTATGGAAAAATTCGTTCAGCAGTGGGCCGGCAAAGGACAATTACATATACATTTATAAATTAAATACATTGTACATTTATAAAATTATATATATTTATAATATAACTTCTCATCACAGCCCTTTTCATATTCATATCTGCAAATCCGAGCAAGAAAACATCATTATTTATATCACAAAAGCTAAAGTACAAACTCGTACATGCAAATGTTCCATAGAATATACAGACTTTTGAAATATAAATTACTTGTAGCGCTCTCTTTAGCGACCGATAAATTACTGATAGCACTAAAGTGTTAGAGCAATTATGTTTATCAAAAGCTGTCCTTACTTCCTTCATTACAAATTCTCAATCTATTTGATTCACTAAACCCATTTACTTGATAAACACGCCGGCATGACATACGATATTCGATTTGCCATTCATTAATTAATAATGCGGACGATATGATATAAATTTTATACATTATAATAAATTAACGATTAAGATTAACTTATAATTTTGTTTACTGATTTTTTTTTTATATATTTCCTTTAATAATTTACTTTTCTTTCTATTTATCGCTTATAGATATCTACGAGATATAACGGTAGATTTATGGGAATTTAGCCCTTGACACACTTGAAGTTTATTTTGTTTGTTTTTTGGTACGTTAAAAAAATCCTAACAGTTATTAGGTACAAGGAACGAATTGCATGCAGAACATGCACTTATTCACAAGAATTTACATGAAATGCTGAAAGTGAAGGAATATAATTTAAATGTATCCTAATCAAATATTATCAACCTCATAAAAATATTTAAAATTATCAGAATATAAATGACCTGATCTTTGGAGTCCCGTTGAATTTATTGCACTAATCCGGAACCACCAATGTACTTTATATAAGATTTGTTTAATTATGTAGTTGATTGATTCGCTGAAATGACGGATTCAGACCAAGCATTGATATCACTACAGTCAAGCACAGAACCACCAAATGGTATGGTGCCTTTTACTTTGTTACTACCTCTACTACTATATTCTGTCGTGTTATCTATATTAAAAAAAAAATATTGTCTTTGAGTGCAAAGTCATTAGCATTTAAATCTATGCGACAGTATTTATAAGTAATTGATTCCAATTCTAAATTCCTAATAGGTTCGAGTGTCAATAGTAATGCGGCTGAATACGCAAAGTTTGTTTTTTTCAAGTGAGAGCTTAATAGTGAGGCTTTTGTCTCTGCACTCGGACTCGGACGGTTTTTCTATTGTCTGTCCGGCTTTTCTGCTCTCTGTAAGACATGTATCTTTCTTCACATAATCCGTATAGTTGTCTTTGTCTTTCCCGTCCTCGCCTTAACTGTATTTTTCCTTTTTAGATATTATTTTAAGTCTTAAGATTTAGTCTTAAAACATTTCGAAGCAAATTTTAAATCATTTTGTTGCTGTAATTTTCAATCGTCCTCAACAAGAATCAATTTTTACTTAGGTACTTTTTATAGTGAAATGTATAATTTAGTTTTTTTGTTACAGATTGTACGGTTCCAAGCGTTGTGCCAGATGCAACACTCCTATCTCGGCATCGGAGCTGGTGATGAGGGCGAGGGATCTGGTCTTCCACGTGCACTGCTTCTCGTGTGCTCTGTGCAATACGAGGCTCACCAAGGGAGACACCTTCGGCATCAGAGATTCGGCTGTATATTGCAGGTAACAAGTCAATTTTGTCACAGAACGCTTTAATTATTCAAAAATTAAAATACGGCAGTAGTAAAGTAAAAATAAATTAAAATATTCATCACCTATTTTAAATAAACAATCTGGAAGCATTAATTTTCCAAAATGAATTAATATTATACTACTTACGGTGCATATTTTTCATTTTAGAATGTCATTTATTAAATGTATATGATACATTTTTAATTTTGCATAAATTTTATTATATTTCCAAGGATATTCTTTACAGGCTACATTATGAGACGATGCCGGATTATGGACCGCACATGGCTGTAACGGGACCACCGCAAATGTGTCCGGGGCCATATGGGGGACCTCCCCAAGGTCCGCATTACCCACCTTATCCTTCTCCTGAATTTTCACGAGTCGAACCAGATGTTCCTAAAGGGCCCTTTTTTAATGGCGCTGTAGCGCCACCACCACGACAGAAGGGCCGTCCGAGGAAAAAGAAACCGAAAGACCAGGATTTAATGTCAGCAAATCTTGGTGAGTTGGATGTACTTAATGCGCTCATGCGAATAATGCCATTTGCTTTCGAATTTTAAATTATACACTAATAAATGTTTGATATTTAAAACATTTATTTATCTGATTCATTTATGTAGGTATAAAAAGCCAAAAACAACTCATAACAAAGCTGTCGTCACATTTAGGTGCCACAAATGGATTTTAATATTCAAACTCCGTTTCGACAAAAAGTTTACAATTTTATTAACACATTAAAGTCAAAATTGCACTTACCTCAACAGATTATCGGCGGCAACTTTCCGTGTGTGCATTTTATAAAAAGAACATTTTGCCCTTTTCGAGATATCGAAACCAGTCCGTTTATCTGGCCGACAGTACTTGTTCCACCGACAGCGCTGTTTCTTGACGAGAATTCCATCTTAATTTTGAAATTAGAATGTTAACATGGTCGTATTCGAAAATATAAATTTTGTAAGTTTCTGAACTGTTGATGCTTCTGTCATACCAATACAATAATAGTCGAATAAAGAATTAAGTGTTAATAAAATTTAAATAATTGAGACATTTAACTAATAATTGCACCAATAGAAAGATATTCTGTGCGGTCTGTGTCGTGGGACGACTTTTATACAAGACAACAAATTAATTTAAGCTCGTTCATTGTATTTTATTACAAAGGTTCTCTTCTACATTTATAAAGTCGGACCTCAATAGCGTTCTAAACATATTCATACGTTTTTCTATTAAGCATTTTATGGTTGATAAATTTATCTTTTCGTCGTGATGAATTTTCGTTTTAACAAATTTCAGAAAATTAGATAAGGCATCAAGTTTTTAAATACGTTTAGATTTTATACCTCTTTATAATCCGAACTTAAAAAAATATAAAAAATACAAAATGATTTAAATAGAAAAAAAACAGCGTTTGATTAGTTAAAATATAAAAACAAATAAATAACATAATAATAAGATAAGTTAATAGCAGCTTCTACTGTTAAGACTCATAAATATTAGGCAAAAAATTCCATCCAATAGGCTTAGTACTAATTAGTTTTGTTTTTATTTACTTCAGTTGTTTTTATATAATAAAAACGTTTTCAATGTTTTTTTATAAATAATGATCAGTTTCAATCTCCTATTGTTTCATGATGTTTGTTATAGATTTTCCTTTTTCCTTTCGATAATTAAAAGGTTGTCGCTGTCTTTTTTAAATCTGAAAATAAAATAATTATAGTTTGGAATTTGTAAAATGGCAGATGGTTGCTAGGAGAAGGTAACAAACACATGATGAAATAAGAATATTATAATATTATATTTGAAAACAAAAATGATAAAGCATTTTTTTTGAACAACTTAAAACAATAACTTGTAAGGTTTGTAAAAAAAACACATTAACGAGAACTCAACAACTCATTAATATCACGATGCCTTTTATAAACTTCTTTTAATTAATAGTAAAACATACGTCTATCTAAATTTCAAATAAGAGTATCTCCACAAAAAGCTTCCTCATTGAACTTCTAATTTATCAGTATTCTCTTACGCTAAGAATGTTCCTTCATTAATAATGAAACTTGGCTGTAGAAATTCCCTAGATTTCTCTCGAAGAGAAACCACATTGCAGCGCGTGTAAGGATCAGCTAGTTATGAAAGAAAACATGATATTATAGTCTTTCACTACTAGTTATTTATGAAAGCTAATAAAAAAGAGTATAGCCCGATCTGATACTATTAATTATTATATACACAATTAATGTCCACGGAACTAACATAGTCGTTCTCTCATCTTAGCGTGTTCCCACTGCGGGTGCGCACCCGCAGTGACACTTCGGAGTCCGGGGTCTGCTTAACCAATGCAAGTGGACCCCTTTATGACACCTTTATTTGTTATTATTATCAACCTGCTGTGTCCCACTGCTGGGCAAAGGCCTCTTTAATCTTTTTCCACATTTTTATAATAAAAACAAATAATTTTACTATTTGACAAAAAAGTTTTATAGGTCACTTGAATATACGCGAAAGTTTCGCTGGCGACCCGCAGAAGACCAATTCGTGCGGGAAGCCTGAACGACCCGACCAGACTATGGCCGTGTACCATTTATGTGCGACGAATAAATCACGCCGAAATACAACGTAGGTTAGTTTTAAAATAGCGAGAACAGGTTGGTCACGTGCTCGCGTGTCTGTGATCGGGGTTCATCATACCCGCCACATTTCAATGAACCGAACCCTCTTGGCCTTATGCAATGGTGAAACGGTTTGAGGCTGCCATTGCAGACATATCGGTCCGGCGTGGCAATCCGGCTTCCACTAAATGATCTAAGGATTTCGACGAGATGGTTAGGCGTTTTTGGGGCCGGAAGGCCCAATTGAGTGTATGGGGAAAATAGGACAATGAAATGCGAATAAAGTTACGGATGTGTACGGCTGATGGTCGGTCCTACTGCTCGTCTGTCAAATGAAACGAGAGTCCAGCTTAAATTCGTTGATTGTAATAGTTGTTAGTACTTTCGTGAATTCCGAAGCGTGTTACATAAGAATCTTGTGTCGGTGTCTGCACACTTGATGGATTATGGATTGTCTAGAATCTTGTGTAGAATAATAGGTAGGTCTGAGATCAGGTTATATATGTTGATATTGCCTATAATTTATTTCCTCCCAATTCCACGATGTCGAGGCGATGTAACACAGAGCGCAGGTTATGGAATAGTATTTTAAAATCCATCAAGAAATACAACTTGAATTTACAAAGAACACACAAAATATAAGAACGGGAATCTGAAATCACCTCTTGTTCAAGGTAATTAAACTTTAGGGTAACTAACCCGCAAATCAATAGATTCAACCAGCAGAGGTCAGTTGCGTTCACTTCGAATGAGCCAATCGCATCTCTTGCATTTATATAATATCACTATTAGTAAGTGCCACTCTGCACTGCAGTTTAAAGTGCTGTCGTGTTCTTCGGTGTAAGTATCCGGAGGCCCACGGAAGGGGAAGGAGGGCAACGCATCTTTTTTTTTTTTTTTTTTTT
>LUGF01021838.1:139555-179338 GCA_001625245.1 Calycopis cecrops | reverse complement strand
ACAACGGGTGTCCTCAACTCCCCACCTTTAACGGAGGGGAGCAGCTCGCGCGCGGCAGCTAAAAAGTGGCCGACACGGGTCATGAGCTTGAAGAGCTCTGTGAGCTATCTTGACTGGCAACGCATCTTTATAACCTCATACGGATGTGGGCGTAGGTAGTCATAAAAAGGACTCCGATTGCCCGTTTGCCCCCTAATAAAAAATCACTTGTAACCAAATCTTAATTGTATTCAAACAGGATATCATATTTTATAGTTGTTACTAATTCCTGTTCGTGGTTCGGAGGGGGTGTCACCCCAAGTAAAGTGACACCGAAATATGAATGCAGTCTCAAGTACATAAATATTTAGGCGGGCGAGGGCGGGCGGTGTAATGTACTTATCTTTTAAGATAAGGGTTATTGTTTGATATATAATATATTTTATGCTTAAATGTTTATTATCTTGCATTAACGGTATCTTATTATGATTTATGTGTCTTTATTATGTAGTTTTATTTCTTTTATATATTTTTGTTGTTATATTGGATAGGTAGTATGTTGCATTATAACATCTGTAGGTATATGTTCTTAATGTACAGCGACTACGCTAAGACATTAAATAAAATGTTTTTAACTAGGTAATTAACATAATACGTCTAGACTACTAGTGTTAATAGTCTGTAAGTATATTCTTGAATTAATAGGAATAAGTTATTCAGTATTTTATTCTTATTAAAACTTACAAATCGTTTTAATTACAGTAGAACCTCGTTAAGTCGAACCTCGATAAGTCGAAAACCTCCAAATCTCGAAAAAATGTCTTGTTCCCTTCCCTTCAAACACCAAAACCTCTATTACTCGAAATCTTGACCCTCTGTTAGTCGAAATAATCGCTGAATCCCTCCAAGCCATTTTGGTACATATTTTCCCTCTATAACTCGAAAAATTAAATTTGACCTCTGTATCTGGAACATAGCAACGTTTTATTTTACATGAATAGTACATGCGCTCCATGGGTTTCCATCAAAGAGGCGCGAACCGCATTGAATACCTTACGTAATTTTTTAGAGCAAACCAGTAACTCCGAAGAAGAATTTTCTGCTCTTTATAGATTAGACAATGCTATAGATAGAGAACAACCAAATTATCTAAAGTAAAAAAAAAATACTGAGTTTTTTTAATGCGTTATTTTTTATTTTAAAATGAGTTGAAATAATGTTGATTTACATGTAGGTAACATGTAAATAAAAATACATATGTTTGTCACCTCTGCAAGTTGAATTTTTATTTCTTTTACTTCTCTAACTCAAAATTTATAAGAATAAACCTCAAACTCTTTATGTCGAATCAAAATCCGCGTATGTCGAAATCCTCCATAAGTTGAAAACTCTGTAACTCGAATTTTTTGGCGTCTCCCTTGATGTTCGACTTATAGAGGTTCTACTAATAATAAATGTAATACAATAAAGTTAGCTATCTAACTAGTTAGTTTTTAATTTTACGTTTAGTTACATTACATTCATTGTTTGAATTGTTGTTTTTGTGCTACTATCGATTATCTTTTTTTTTTGGTAATACCTTTATTTTTGGGGAATACCTTTACGTACGCTACCCAGGAATCCGGGTGGGTCAACCGGGTACAGTGTCTTACTCGGCAACCGGGTTGTATTCACGCCACCATATGCTAATTCAAAGGGACGAATGGAGGACCTTCGACGTTGGCTGGTCTCATCCACATGGCGACGGACCAACCATCAAACGTCCGCAGAGGACAGATAGGACGGCAACGACACACCGCATTTCCTCTTCCTCTGCGGCCCCACCGCCAACACACCTGACGGTGCGCCCCCGTTCGGTCGTAGAAGATAAGGTGCACGGCAACGACGAGACACATCTCCTCCCGCTACCCCTCCTCCATGGACGCATTCAGAGCGGGCCCTGGGTAAGCCCACTCAGAGCGTCCCCTCCTGGGATCCCTTTTATGTTCACCGTGATAGCGCAGGCACCGGTTACTAAGCTCCCTCACCACGACAAGGTTGGAGATCCGTCGTGGGGGACGATCGATTATCCTACATAAATCGAATCTAATGTAAGTTGATCATAAAATGAGTACCTTAGCGTATATAGTTTTAATTTAGCCAACATTTTAAGCTAAACTGTCATTATTTTCTACAAAATTATTAGTAGATATCAAGAAAATATCACTTTTTTACTGTTTACTTTTAAAAGTATTTTTGTTGTTAGAATATTAAATATCTAAACATAATATATTATGCTCCCGGCTGCGGAGACCCCAGACTCTAATAAAAAATAAAAAATACAAAATAGTGCTTCCACTGTACCCGCCTAAATTGTATATTATAATCATTAAATTAAACAACTTACAAATAAGAATAAGATATATAATTTTAGTAATAAACGTTCATAAATTTGTGGATGCTATTCTCTTTAACACTATAATAACATGTAATATGTTAAGCATTATTCAAAAACCAACTTTAACTTAGTTATCGTATGATCTTTTGAATAACTTACTAAAGTCTGTTACAATTAAAACGGAGGTAGGAATGTTATATGTGTTTAAGTAAATTTAAAGTTCCTAGTAAAATTTTATTATGCGTTAAATTCTTAAAACAGGTATTCGATGTTAAGACGACATAGATCATATTGCAAGTGAAAAAAATGTAAACGGTATCCACACTCACATTCCTGTGTGGGGAAGAGAGATGTTAATTTTTTTGGGACATTTTTAAGTAGCATTTTTCAGTGTTGCACTAGAATATCGGATCATTTGTTGTAACTAATAAAAATGGCTGTTCTATAAAGAACTAATATATTTTAAAGAACTACGATACGATAAGTTCAGAGAATCACGAGAAACTGACAAAGTTAATTGCCGACAACCGTTAACACATAGCACAAGAGTTCTGTAAAATGTACTTACGAAACCGCACCTTAAGAAAGTATATACGTTATATAAAAGCGCTTCTTTATTTGCCCTCTTAAATTTCCAACGTTACATTGGCTGGCCGACGTAAATGGCCAGGTATGTATTCAGACCATCCGTTTTCGCAAATACGGCCGGTTTTTTCGCGTACCATTTTCGGTAGCATTATCATTTATAAGGGACTGTGGTTGCGTAAATTTTGTGAAAGGTGTAGTCAGATACAATCCCACGCCTCGACGTGGGAATACTCATAGGTGGCCCACGTAGAGGCACATTGTTAACACAAACCTATGAAATTACTTGTTAAAATTTCAAAGCGTTTCAACTAGTAGAACTTTCGCCTCCTTCTCTGCACTTATTTCGCAAATATCTTGATAGTGATTACGCAAAATCCATCATACATGAGCTAAATAGTCCCTAAATTAACAACTCAACTAACAACGAATAACAAAACAATTAAAAATTTTCAAACAAAAAAACAAGTCCAAATGAAGGAACAGTTTTGTAAATCTTACAACCGATTCATATAAAATTTTCACAGGATCGAAACTTACACGGGTATAAACGCAGGGCACAATTAGTATACTATACCTTTCAGCATTTGTGACTTGACACACACAAGTTCATCTGAAACTTTAACGCAGAATCGAAATTTCGGAAAAATTAAGTACCGAATAAACCATTGTTTGAATTATATTATTAATTGTAAACATTATAAAGACTGTTATACAAGTTCATTGCAAATGTTTATTAGAATGAACCCAATATTACGTTACATAATTTATACCTACACTATTATTTACACTAGAGGCGGTGGAAACAGGTCTACGGTAATCCAGTTTTATCGGGAGGCCCGGACTCTAACAACTGCCGATTTTGACCTAGTTTTTTTATATTTCTGGTTTTAACTACGCGTGTATCTATTTAGCACCGGCCACTGAGTACTTAATGTCTTTATGTCTATGTAGTATATATTCTATACGACGAATTTAATTTGTCTATATGGACAAATTATGTAAATAATAACATTTTTATAGTAGCAGTCTGAGATTTACATTCTTCCCTTTTCCTCTCCAGTCGGACACCATGTCTCTTATCTAGCATAAGTAATAATTCGTGAAATGTAGTCGGTACATACAAAACATCTGATATATATAGGTATACTGTAGCGAAATTAATGGTACACATTAAAATTTATTCATCAAAATGTTTTCTCCGAGTTGAACTAAAAAAAATATTCATTCGCAGTGCACTGAACTTACATATAGCTAAGTAATTATAATTACATTTTTCGTTCGACGACAAGAACTCGGCCGAGGCGGCTTTTGGAACGTTGTGACCATAAATTACTCAGTAACGGGCATACAAAAAATAACATTTCCTACTTCAATAACGGGAGCGAAGTAAATTATGGCCCGTAATGAAGTTGTCGCATCTGCTCCGCGGGTCACGTGGTTATCACCTTTACCTTTTTTTTCCCCGGTTATTTTCGTAGTTTTCTACCAGTCGGGTTTCCACACGCCATAACTTTTATAAAGCCACATCTACGGACGATCGTGATTTATTTCCTGCCAAAATATGTGCCGGCGTACTTTTTTTCTCGTTTCGGCATCGGACATTTCGAGTAGCGTCCGACGATTAAGCAGATATGGTGGTTGCGTTCCGTTGCCGACGGTAGTTGGTTCGGAAAAAGAATAGCGTTTTTTATTTTCGTTTACAAAAATGCTGCATCGATACTTTTAAGTTTCTTTTTTGTTTCTTTTTGTGCCGATAAAAGATAACGATGTCACGAAAGTTGTCAACAGAGTACGGGCGGTGTTATAAGTTTTTGTATAAGTTCACATTTTGGGTTAAGTGTTTTATAACAAATATTTAGAACAATGCTTTTATTAATTTTGTTATATTAATTATACAAGAATAATAATCTTAAATCATGACAATGGATATGAGATATAATATATATCTAAGAATAAAAAAAATCTCTTCTGACTACCTCTTATTAGTTTCTTTCTTATATTCTTTATAACTTCTTTCTTATATGGTTATTAGTTTATTACATAGCTGCGACATCTGGTTCCTAAAAAATATCCCAAGATTTCCAGGTAGCATTTATTCCAACCTGTTCAGTAGTTTTTGAGTGCAAGAAAAACCAGCGACAAGTATTATATACACTTTCGAATTTACTAATATTAATTGCTTTAATCAGAGTTATAAGGAGTTTCAGTGTTTTTGTTTTCTGTGAGCTAGGAGTTTCAAATTAATTTGTGTACTAACTCTTTTAACGAAGAATATAAGAGAGGTATTCTTATTTTGTACCTCAAAAATGTAATGTGCTAAAAGCAGAATTTTAATTAAGGCAGACATCTATAAAGACAGCCAAATCAAAGATATAACAAATAGGTATTCAAGAGGTGTTCATAGTAATTCCTCTGGTATTATTGAAATACTTCCACAACAGTAGCACTAGCATTGTTACAAAAATACCCACTCCGCCATTTTGCCTGTAAAACAAAAAGGAAGTTTTATCTTTAATTTATTAGGTAGCCGTCATTGGAATAGATAGTTGCTAAACACCAGTTATCTTTGAAATAAATAACGAGTCTTTAAAACAGTAATGAATAAAATGTAATTTATAATTTTCTTTTACTTATGGTCTTACTACACGTCACTCGACTAATGTGATATCCATGTCGCTTCGTTTTGTAACTGCCGCTATCTCGCACAAGACATCTGTATCAGTGGCACACCGACCCAATAGCTTTATATTAAAACCTTATTTATTACTCAAACCTCTTTTGAATTTAGAATAAAATGTTTTGTTTATGTATTTTTTGTACTGCCAACTATCTAACGGTTGTGAAAAAAAATGTATCTTTTGTTGCGCCGGTGATGGTTGTGAAATTAATTTGTATTTAATTTAGTGAAAAAAATATGAAAATATTTATAACAGGTGCGCTCATTAAATGCCCTGATAATTATATTGAACAAGAGACTGGCTATAGATAGTGGTTTTTATATGATTTGCGTTATCAATATGAAATTTTGTTTTAATGTTTATGGAATCATTTGGTAAGAAAAATTATGATGATATTAACAAAAAGCGAGAAATAATTGAACAAATATATTTTAAGTTATTTAAATATAATGATCTGACGAAGACGTTAAATATATAGCATATGTCGATGTAAGCTATTTGTTTAGGCACCTACTTAGTTTAGCACTTCGTAGTCGTGCGGAAATATAGGTATTGGATACTAAGAATTTGAACGTAAATTTTATTTTAAATTTATTTTCGTCTACTGGTTTCGGATGCTTATAGATCTTAAGTCATATTTTTTTTAACGTTTAAAGTTTTTAATTTTTTTATTAGATAAGCTATTTAAAGCCGCTACCTACTGCATACTTTATGCCCCATTTTATATTTACTTACAACCTTTCTTTACCATCCTATTCACTCATTAACCACCTGTTTATTCTTCACATTTAAAAACACAAAATTTTTGTTATCAACTGTCCAAACCTCATTTTACTTCGTTTTATGTTATTCAATAAAATAAGGAACGTTGGCACATGCTGTGACACTATCAACAAATATATTATCTTGTACGCTGTCGTATTTTGATGTCCGTTGATATCTATCAGTTCAAGTCTACAGTTTTAAAGTATAATGTTTGAATTAATTGTCAGCGGTCCAGAGCTTCGCACTTGAGCGGGTATGAGTTAGGATCCCCGGTAGCGACCCCTACTGTCATGCTATGCGATACAACACACACCGAATAAATTAATAAAACGACGATATATTACAAGAGCGTATGGCCTAACGACATTAATTGTTTTATATTTCAATTTGATAAACGCATTAGACAGATTGATATCAACACCAATCGAACGCTCGGCAGGGGTCGCACAAAGGCAGTGAGATCCACTTGAATACTAATCTCAGTTACTTATCGTAGGATGATAGTGGTAAGGCTATAAATTATTAATAAAGTAACATATTTAATTCTCGGTTGATCTTTGCAATTAGCCCTATAATAGCTCGGATAGATCGGGCTAGAGCTAATTATGACTTCTGTCACTTTAGCGTTAAAGAAACTTATTGATATTTCTGCTTTTAAAAAGTAAATTTCAAGTAGTAATTAAGGCTCGTAATGACATAAAACATAAAAACACCGCGTTAATATTGACGTATTTATAAGAACGATATCTATTTGATTTATAATAACGGTGTACCGACGGATTTTATTGGGATTATGTAGATTAAATGTGTGTGTGAATTATAGTCGCGGTTTTTTCTGAGTTTTGAGTGTTTATTTTATTTTTTTTATCGCTCGTACGGTAAGCACGACGATTGAAATACATTAATGTAATTTTTGAACAAATTTTACATACTATAATACATTATAGTATGTAAAAATTGATCAAATTATTATTATGTACTTCCACTTTTATATTTACAATGTAATACTTAATAATTAATATTGGAGCCTGAAGAAATGAATGAATGAATGAATGAAAACCTGGCAACGATGATGGTTATTAATAAGCTACTGGTCTGTCAAACATTCCAGATCAGCATAGGTATTGTTTTCACACACATCGTGGCATCATTGTGTAACGGTATGACTGGGTTGTTCTGTCTCTGTTAGAAGATTCCGTTTTTGCACCATCATCCGTTGGGACAATAACGGCAGGTATAAAAAATTTTGTGGCCACCGGACGACGAGCTATCGTGTAGGAAATCTCGGTTTTTTGCCGACCTTACATGAATGGTGCTTACGATTTATGGGATCGCAATGATCTTTTTATAGCCCACCCGTCTTTTTTATAATTTTTTTTCCTCCATCCTGTGTGTTATCTCTGTACATTTCGTGTCTCAATCTATTAATAATGTCTTATTTAAGACGTCTTCGCCCCGCCCGATGTGTCGATAAGTCGAGTCCAGAAGTCGACTTTTTTAACGTCTCCAACAACAACGTGGCATTTTTTACGTTCCCATGGAAACATTAAGATTGAGCACCATTTAGGTATTCAGAAATTCTCTTGTATGCAAATACTTCTCTGTTTACCAAGAGACCGTATCACCTAGCCTTTGCACGAGCGCCCGAAGCGGTCGTGTGGCCACCAGTTTAAAAAGAACTGCACTCGTACCTAGTTTCTTCGCTTATATGTTAGGGCGTAGTACTTATTTTGTAGCCGCGCAGGTCTTAATTGTTTTGTTGGCCACGTTATCGCTGACAGTGGGTGCGTAAATCATGTCAAGCAAATACAAACGTTCCGTCAACGCGGCGAATCTCGACTACGATCGGTTCGCGACCACCTTATTGTGTTCTAGTCAAGTGGTCAAGGTATGGCGAATACGCGCTCCGTGTGTTATGTAACTAAATAGTTTTGAAACTGTTCAACTTTTGTTAAGACTAAAGCTAGTTTTCGTTACAAATGTCATTTGTCTACTCCACAGTTAAGTAAATAAACATCTGCTTTCGTGTGTTACGAAAGCAGATGACCATCAATATTTATTTCATCTTCCATCCTAAACAGACAGAGTTAAAAATATATAAACATTTTGGAAATATAATGATTTTACTTGTCATAAGTTTAAATGAGAATTGACATAGTAGGTTCAATGTCAATTACAAAACTATGGAGTACAATAATTGTCAATTATCTGATTGTGTGATCGCATCACCACAACATATTATGTAAAGTGCATTGACGTATCTGTAAATATTGTCAATCAACTTATTTTTGGTATACTATTTTTATATTTTTAAAATATTAACCTTTATTTACATTAACTATTTTTAAAACACCAGCAAAATTTTAATAACAGTACTATGTTCCTGAGTAACAGTAACAAAGCATGAGACACACACATACACACGTTGTAACGTTACTCTAGTTGTGACTTTCATATCAAAGGAACGATATGTGTAAATCTGCGAAGCTAGATTTTAATTAACTGACCACAAATGAAACATCAAACGAAGTTAACACAAACAAAAATAATGATCGGAACCAGACCAAAGCAAAACGACCCATCAATTAATAAAGGCAAATAGTTCCAGTCAAATATTCTTCAAATTATTCAAACTTTCATTCAAAAACATATCCATGAAACAATTTGAATGTCAATAGTAAATAATTTGAATTCGAATTGAATTTGATTTGATGCATTGAATTGGATTTCAAATCAAAATTTTTGATTCGAATTATTTGAATGAAATTAATTACTTTTATTATAATATAGATCAAAAATGTAGCTAGATTTCGATAGAAACTGGAATTCGATGTAGCTAGAGGCGAGTTCGAATTTGCACTTTTATTGCCCAAACAAAAAGCGTGGAGCCAAAGCATTAATGTTCCATTTTACGCAAATGTCCGAAGGGGCTATTAATCCTCGAATAAATTCAACGGGCACTTGCATAACTACAACCAGTAATTGTTCAGCTTATGCTATGAAGAAATTAACTACAATTGAGCTTTTCTCTCCGTTTTAAAATAAGATATTATAGCTGTTAGTTTATGAGACGATAATTAGATTCTTAAGTTTAGAAATATAATATGGAAAATTTTCAATATTTATTGTCCCTCCCAGGTAAAGTATCTACACAGTACTCAATAAGAAAATAAAAATGAAAATGTTTTTATTCAAAATTAGAATTGTACAAATCACTTTTTGAACGTCAATAATTATAACTACCACGGGTTCTACTCTATCCCTGTATTGAGAAGAACCGGCGAAACAAACTCAGCGGGCTTCAAGAGGAAGTATTTAAAAATATAAAAATACAAGTACATTAGCATATTATATAAAATATACAACCAAATTACAATAATTATTGTACAAAATCAGCCTGGGAAGAGGTTACTATTCCCAAGGTGTGGTGTCTAACATATAATCTTCTCCCTTACCACACAAACGTTCTTTAACAACTTTTTAAAATTCTTAATTGTAAGTTTTTGGACACATTCTGGGATTCTATTCTAGAGCCGTATACATTGCCCCCTAAAGGAATTTCTTACTTTGCTAAGTCTAAAAAGTGGTACATCTAATTTGGGTCCGTTTCTTATATTCCTAATATGTTGATCACTTTTCTTACTAAATTCTCTAACGTTCTTTCGTACATACGCATGCATTATCTAAAATGTATTGAGAAAGAACAGTCAGTATACCACTTTCCTTAAATTTATATTTACTAATGATTTACCGCATTCTACACTCCATTCCTTACAATATAATATGTATTACTTTTAGTGATATTGTGTGTGTGAATTTCCCAGATTAAATATAATTTTATCTGCCTGTTTGTTAGTTTTTTTTTTTTAATTTTATTATCAACACAAAATACACAATGTTATATTTTATAAATACACGATAGCATCAAAAAACCACTAAGGTTTAAATATGTGCAGATTTACACAACACGATTACATTTTACACAAGTTAGATCTGTGTAAGTTTTTACGACCTGGTAATAAATAGTTGTAAATCTGTGTTTTTGTAAAATTCTTACAGTGGATCCAAGACATCACAATGCCTATTTATATATATTATATAATATATAAAATTATCGTGTCACAGTTTTCGTTGCTATACTCCTCCGAAACGGCTTGACCGATTCACATGAAATTTTGTGAGCATATTGAGTAGGTCTGAGAATCGGCCAACATCTATTTTTCATCCCGATATTCGAAATCGAATCGATCGAAAGTTACGCGGGTGAAACCGCGGGGCGCAGCTAGTATTGTATAAAATTGAGTTGATTCTCTATACACCAGGTTAAAATTATAATATCATAGTTATATAAATGCGACATGTACCTACCTACATAAAGTGATGCAGTGTATATTACCAATTTAATTAGATAATAATGTATAAAAACTTGATTCCGTGGAAAAATCTGGAATTGAAATATACTTTACACAACCTACGTTTCAATTCCAAAATATTTCTTTTCAATTTTTACTACACGCGTCATCTGAGCAAATTACAATTCTATTGAAGTTTTAATTCAACATTTAGGGCCTTAATAGTAAACATAGATTAACTTTATCCAAGTATTAACCTAGTATTATATTGAGATCTGTCAAATTCCATTCCGAATATATCTGGAAATATGGAATTTGAGAGATCCCCGTTTAATACTAGGTTAATACTTGGATAAAGTTAATCTATGTTTATTAATAAGGGGGTTAGTATTTGCCTGTTAAAATTACTCTCAAACACCTATACGTTTTGGCAAATGCATACGTGTTTGGGAAATGTGGAATGTTCATTCACGTTCGTAATATTCGTATGGCCGGTAATTACGGTTGCTGTAATATTTATTGGTCGATGTTTTATTGATCGTTAAACCGTCGGTGAGCCAGCTATTCCCCTCATGGATACGTCACATTGTAAATGAGAAATTGTAAAAAAGCAATACCGACAATGTTATATAGGACTTGTGTTACAACCGGTTCATTTCAGTTTATACAACGGCTGTGCCGTCGTCGGCTTCACTTTTGTTCCACTGTTGAATTTATATTAATATAAAGAATAAAGTTTCGAACACTATTCAATTGTAGAGCGGCTAATGTTTTCAATTACTGGTATGATCATAAAAATATTATACTTTATTGAAGTCTATATTCTAAAAGATTTCTACACTATTAAGGAGCAACAGAGGCTATATTTTATTATAATTTAATATATTTTATTTTTGTAAACCTATAATATGGTCACGGACGGCTAGTTATTTACATAATTTAAAAAAGTAAAGAAAAACTTTATAAGCGGCTGCATTTGTTTAATTATTTTTGGCATGCCTTATAAAAAAATAGTACTAATTATAATAAATAAATAATTTTGATTAAACTCAAAAGTTTCGTCACAAAAATATTGTTTTTTGTCATATTTCATTAATCATCTATTGCTATAAGAAGCGGGTTAAAATTTAAAAGAAATCGACTAGATCCAAATATAAAACAAAATTTTACATTTATCGTATCATATATTATAAAGAAATATAACAAAATAATATGAATATTAAAAAATTAATGGGTTTTTAATTAATTTATTGAAATTATATGCATGATTTAACATTACGAAAGCATTTGATTGTAAATATTTTTTGCTTCTTATGCTCATCTATTAAATTATTCCTGTCGCGAATTGGCAATGCGAACTTGTCTCGTATGCTCTGCGTGTGAATTATGTTAATAACTACAATATATTATTATTATTTACTATACATGTCAATGAAATTATCTATAATAAAACTTACAAGGGTATGCATGTTGACTTATACTTTAAACAATTGACATTATTTTATATTTTAAAATGACATAATGCAAAATTGATGATATTTCTACAATTGCAATTTTACATTATAAAATAGTTTAAGTTCAATATATCGTTAATTATTTAGCATTTAGCAGCGTGACTTCTGTTCCCATGTCAGATCTGAACCCGGAATATTTGGACATTGGTTTCCGCGGTGGAGGCGCTCTGGGGTCCACGTCGCGCACCAAACGGATGCGCACCAGCTTCAAACACCATCAGCTTCGCACCATGAAGTCATATTTCGCAATAAACCACAATCCCGACGCGAAGGATCTTAAGCAGTTGAGTCAGAAGACTGGACTACCAAAAAGAGTATTGCAGGTAAACATGTTTCTTAAATTATAACACGGACGCGGTAAGTTGGAACTTGGAAAAAAATTCATTCCCCGCTCTCTATCCCCGCACCACCCCCAAAGTCGCCATAATAGTGCGAAATTGGGGTAAATGCGGGATAGAGATTCCTCGTTCTTGTCAACTTACCGCGTCTGTGTAGTACATTCATATACGGGTATCGAGAATGATATTAAGCCGTTGATCTTAAAAATTTCCAGTGTGAACTGAAATCGATAGAAAATATTGATATACTTTGGCAAACTCTGTACTTGTACTCTGTACTTTAGCAAACATTTCTATAATGGCGGCTATAACTATACAAGTAGTGTGTCTGTGTGTACTTTTCATTAACGTCGCGATTGCTAATTGTCATTGTTTTTGTTTGCACAACAAACATTATTGGCTTTAAAGTCACATTATCTGTGACGATAAAAGAAATAACAAATGTTCTTAATATCATTCTCAGTTACTCATAATTTATATTAGGATGTTTTAGGTTAGTCTTTTGTTTGTAAACGTATAAAAAGTTTTATGTGTCGCTATGGCGAATGTTCTTTGCTTTGATGAATATTTATAATGACATTGCGATTGTTTCCATATAAATAAGCATTAATAAACAGGTTCTTATTAATATAGCGGGCCTCTCCGAACCATACTCCGCGTACAACTATCCAGGTAAAACACATTAAAATCGAGTTATGATAATTATGAACTGAAGTTTTTAATTTTGTCCGGTATTAGTGCAGGAATTATGTTTCAAACTAAAATTGATCATGTCTACGTGACCTTGTGTGTAATTATATATTTTTAGATTTAATGTAATTTTATTAAACATAGAACTTACTTTCTAGTTATTTCTCTTTTGTTTTTTTTTTTTGGTAAAACACTTTCTTTATTTTCTTTTTGTTTTTTCTTTATCTAATTTTATACTTAGGTATGCATTACATGCAGAAATTACTATCAAATAATTCTACATATATACTCATACAATATTCGTATATTTAACCTAATGATATGAATATAATTGGCACAAGAAAATCATGGATCCCCTCCAGTTCTGTGTATTCTAATTAGTATAAGTGATTATGCTTCAGAATGCCTCTGAGGAAAAACGGCGGAAGAAGACTATCAGATTTCGGTAATTATTGTGTATATATCTATTCAACAGACATTTTTTTGGTTGTTGGTAGCTTCTAATACAAATGATTAAACTCATTTGCCAGATATATTGCCATTATATTTCAATATGTAAAAAGGGTATAAGAAAATTTAAAATAACACTATGTTATAAATTATTTTTCATATACAGGTTTTTGTTGTCACTCTATTGCTAGATGGAGCATTGGTAAAAACGAACATTAAAATACAATTATGTGTTATAAACATCTCAAAACGATGCAATGAATGTTACTTCTAATAATAACGTTTTATAGTGATATAAATTAAAAATAAAATTCAAATAAAAAAAAATTAATTAAATCAAATAAAATGCTAATATTGGTTGTAATTAACATGTTTCTAATTATATTAGTAACATTTTATTAGCATTACAAACATTGCACATTGTTCTAAGTTTCATGTTAAGAAAGCAATTATTTTTATAATTTCTAGAATATTTTATAAAATACCGCTAAAATACGTATAACGGATTTTTTCTAAGACATTTTAGTAGGTGTTTTAAAATTATAGAGAATTGATGCTAGGTTTGCTTAATTGTATCTTCATTATTTCAGCGCCATCGCTTGCAAATTCATCATCTAAATATCTAGTAATTAATTAAGTTGAATCTGAGACTCGACTATTTAACTTATCCATATCGTTTGCGTTAAAAATAAGAAATTTAACGACATCTTTTATTTAATAAGGAAGTAAGTAAAGTAAAAATCACGACATATTATATGTAAAAATCATGTTAAAATCTGTAAATGTCAGGACATTCAGGCTGTATCAAGAAACATAGAAATCTACAAACCTACCACATTACAATACACTTTATTACCTTATAATATATTAATTATAATAATAACTAATAATAATAAACTAAATAACATAAAAATAAACTAAACCAAAAATAATCCGATTGCAATGGTATCAATAGCGTAAAGGGACCTCAGCATAGTTGAAGGTTAAAAGCAACAATGGTCTCTAAAGAAAGTGCGTGTTGTCAAGAGTTCATTTTAAGTACAAACAAGTTCTTCTTACATAGTGCATTCTAATAAGTTTGGAACACTTCGGCGTATATTTTGCCGTTTAGAGCTTCATATTGCTCCTAATTTGTTTGCTTTTGCGGCCCTTTAAATGTGGATCTCGACCGGTGGCTTCAAAGAGGCCTCCTTTGTTTTCGTAATTACAACGTTTTAGAAATCGACCTTTCGTAACACGTATATTAACATTTTGCTCCATGTTTATTGGATCTAAGTGTATCTTCTGTATGAGTATACTTATGCATACAATCGATCTTTTTTTTTATTAAAATGCATTTTATATTTTTAAATGTTTTACTGTTCAATGAAATTAAAAATAAAACTAGTATTTGTGACATTAAAACTGCATAGTTTTTGTTTAGGGATGCTATTATAATTGACAGACAGAATTGGCAGATTAAAAAAACCGTTTTTCCCTTGGTCATATCAACCTATAAAAACTCGGTAAATTGCGCAAATTCAATCATATACAAATAAAGACATACTTTTGGATAGAGGTAAGTATTGTCGGTATTTTAAATGCTGATGCTGTTTATGATGAATATGATGGTAAGTATGAAATGATAACTGATCTCACAAAAGTAAGAAAATTTATCTTATGATAGACTGTAGAGATAAAGAAGCCAGTATGAAATACTGAATTGGTTGATTGTTTTATGATCTACCGCCACATATTTATTTTAGTACTCTTTAATCCATCTATATCAACTACTTTTACATTGTATCTATTAACCACAATCAAATGCGAAATAGTTATATTATCTGATTTTCATCAGTCAATTCTATAATGAAACAGTATTGTAGGTATATGTTAGTTTTCTTTCTATATCTCTACAACACACTGCCGCTTATGACAATTTTTCAAGTGTAGTTTTACATAGCCGCAACACTTCTACATATCATTTATGTGATTATGCTCCTACAATATCAATAACAATACCTTCAATAATTTTATCATTATTATTAAAACCATCATTTTTCTTACAATCATCTTCATAACTACCATCATATTCATCATCAACAACGTTTACAAATTAGTCAACATCTGCGTCTAACCAAAAATCAGGTCCGTAATACAAGAAGGCATTATGTAAACATGAAACAGCTGTAATGTATGTATCCTCAGCGACATCTCAAATATATGGGTATGTATGAGGTAGGCCCAGTACCCATACCCTTTTATTGACATACCGAACCAAGCCGACTCGCTCCGAAACGAAGATAGCGCGCGCATAAATTCCCCCTCAACCAATTATACGAAGGCAGAGAGAACCCCTCTCCTTCCGACCTTCAAATATTGATCGAGATTTTTTTCTGGCAAAAAGCTTACAAGTCGCATTCGCCTTTTATTCCAGATAAAGGCTTTTTCGTTTTTCGTTAACCGCGTTTGGTTGAACGCTCCCGTGAAGAAATATAGCATTTTATTTTGCTGATACCATCAGATGTTGTTGAGATTATTCCAGATGTATTCAATATATATTTACACATTTTTTGCCCAGCCTTTGGTTTGCTGTCGAATTCTGCTGGCCTAGGATGTGCACTACCTACTTATAAACTAGGCACGCATGAACGTCCTTGTGATAAAAAAATTCTCGATTGTCGAATCTTAGTATGTAGTAGATTCCTTAGGTTCGTTTACTGCTGTCTCAATGAACATTGCCTATTTTGTCTGTTAATTTTATATGATAATTTACTAAGTGTGGGATAATAGGTATGTCTAGTTAGATTCCTTAAGGGATTTTCTTGATTCTTCACATATCTCAATAATTTGATTTAGATCTTGTTCTCTTCTAGAGAATTGATTTTTAGAAGTGGCGTTTGCTAGATGAATAATTGACAATATGTAGGAATTGTAAATATGAAATTATCCTAATCCTACTAATATTATAAAGGCGAAAGTTTGTAAACATGTTTGTTACTATTTCACACAAAAACTACTGAACGGATTTTCATGAAACTTTACAGTAATATAGCTTTCATATCAGAATAACATAATAAGTTAAAAAATTTTAAATCATATTTGAAGTCCGAAATCCAAGCGGGCGAAACCGCGGGCGGAAGCTAGTACACAACTAAAAGATAGTGAATATCCCAATTTGAATGATCATTTTTAATAATATATATAAATAAAATAAAGATAACATAAAAATTCAAAAATTATTTTAATGATTTACACACTTTAACGTTCAATAACGTAATACGTTTGTAATATTTAGAGCTCAAGTTAAAACAAGTGAAAAGTTCAATGAAATGTTTTATATCAGTAAATTAAAAGTTTCTTCTAAAAATAATTGATGCGATGAACTTCTTCACTTCAAACCTACAATATGAAAAGAAGAAACAACGCTTTCGTTTTTTATAAAAATTGTTAAAGTATAAAAGTAAAATAAGTTTGCGGGTATTGGTAGGTATGGAATATATCAACACTATTCCTACTTTAAAAAAAGGCATAATTCTTGTTTGCATTGCTGGTGCTCTCCTGAAAAAATGGAATTTGGTAGCTTGAATACGCACTACACATGTACACGTTTTTATATACATCGCCTAATTGCCCTGGGGCGCTTTGAATAATGCCTACCAGGCGTCACCGTATTCTCGGCGCAGGCGCATTTAGAACACGCCGCGCTATATTTCTCCCTCCGTCCTCAATTGCGTGATTTGTCACTCGCTCGGTTTCTGTTTTCTTTTTCACTGAACTGAAAAATGGCTTCGGTTCAAGTAGCCCGGTAATTAGTTGATTGAAAAATACATTTCACTTCGCCCACTTTACTCGATCACATCGGGTCGCTGAGATTGATTTCGTTTGACAAAGTTGTGTAACATAGCGTGTATTACAATAAAACAAATTTAACGGATATTTATCGCTGTTTTTTTTCATTATTTTACAAATCTGACGTTTTAGAAGCTTCACGCCAACCTTGGTCACAAGTGGACTCCACCCGTGAACATGGTTATACCATTATCATCACAGACCATCTATACATATAATAAAACAGTAAAATTTTAGTGTCTGTACATGGAATATATTTACGAAAAACTAATTGGGGGCGATTTTAAAATAGTAACAGAACACTTTTCTATGATTTTTAATTTTTTTGTTTGTCTGTTTGTCCGTTTGTTCGGGCTAATCTCCGAAACTACTCGACGGATTTTCATGAAACTTTACATTAATATAGCTTTCATATCACAATAACATAAGTAAAAACTTTGAATAATTTTTGAAGTCCGAAATCCACGCGGGCGAAGCCGCGGGCGGAAGCTAGTTGTAGAATAATTAAATAAACCGCGATAAAATCCGTTAAAGTTGTTTTATTATAATGAGTCATATTCGTATAAACCTAAGACATCATTATTATACATATTTCTTGTAATACACGCCGTTTTACAAGAAATAATATATTAAAAAAATATATTTTCAAAATATCTTCTCATAATTATCGCTTATCAAGTATTTACCTACATGTATTACGATAAATATTAATATAATAATTTATAAAGACTACAATCGGGAAATTCCCGTAAATGTATGGAGTTATTGCTATTATAAAATGTGTACAATTTATTGTTAGTAAAAACAGCACTTTATATTTGAAAAGAAACAGTTAGTAAGTACCTAATTAAATTACATGTGAATCTCAAAGAATCATTGTTTGTAGAATTTATATTTCCTCGAATCTTAAATGGTAATTATTTTTTTCAGAAAACATAACGGGTTAAGCGATTATTATCATCCTAAAATACACTTAAAGAGTGTTTTAAAACTACAAATAAAAGAGGTTTTAATTTAAAGGCCATTTATGAACTAGCCGAATTAAAACAGCTCTACAAATTATTATGTTCATTTTTATAATACCTAGATTCCATCAAAAATTATAATACAATTACACACATACAATTAAATTATAATATAATTACAAGCTTCTCAAAATACTGATTTACACAACTCGGAGTCTAATAACTGTTATCTTTTTCTATTGTATTATATGTTTAATTCTAACTATAAATATAATTAAAGAAAATCATTAATCAATTAAATTATTTTGGTATGATTGTTTACTGTACGACAATACAATAAAATATTATCTGTGCACATCCATTATAAAAATGTTTAAAACAAAAACACAAAATCCAAAATACTTTCACGGGCAGCACCTAATTTAAATTGCCGCCTCTATATTTATATCGCTTTCATGCAACAATTTCGTATACTATAAAGATGCTTCTTGACAGCACACAAATAATGCGAGAAACGCAGAAGGCGACTCAACCCCCGCAATTAGTAGCGGATGGTCACACCTCTACATTAGGCCTGATATAATTTTACTGTCTAAGTACGTTCAGTGACAATAATAAATGGGATTGTTACGTTGAAATATGACCTTTGGACGTTTGTGTTTAAAGTGCATTCTTGCCCGTGACACGTTTCGAGATCACAATCAAACGCTCTAGTAATTAGTGCGAACGCATCGTCCTGCGACGCTCGGTTGGGCAGATAATTTCCGCCGCGATTTCAAAAGGCGACCATTTGTCATTTAGTCGCGAGAACTCGCGTCGAGCGGACATGCCGCTCTGGCCTCCTAATTTATTAATATATTATTTATTTAAGGAAAACGCGACAATTAATCACATCTCTTAAATTTTTATTTACACGTAGGTGGAATGCGAGTGCCTTTGATCATGATCGTCTTTTGTGAGGTTCTAAGATATTATATTTGATTGTAACATTTGATGGTATCATAAACAGGATGAATGACTTTTTCGTCGAGGTTTTAATTTTTATCAACGTATTTACAACATTAATTAAACATTCCATTTTATGTTACGTATTAAGGAGTTTTTGCACGTGAATTTAAGTAGTATTATTGGGTTAAAGCGCAACTCATAGTTTATAAATAAAATTATCAATATTTTTAACATGTGGTCGCAATGCTTATATATTTTTAAAAGCTTCGAACAAAAATTGTGTCAATAAAATCGTTGTATAAAAATTAAGAAATGAAAATATTGAAACAAGTCGATGGCTCATTGGTATAACAACGTTGTTTATTAATGTAGACACAGTCAAACACTGGAGAGTACTCTATCAATGTCCGACGCGAAACGCACTTACTTAGATTTATATCTACTTAGCTTGAGAATTGTTTTATTATACTACAAGTGCTCTGCGGTTTCACTCGTTTCATTTAAAAGGAATTGAATTATTATTAAAGAATTAGTAGGTGTAATAAAACAATTTCAAAGTGATTTTTGTAAGTTGAGTTTCAGAAGCTTTATCGCAATAGTTGATAGGTATTCGAGTAAATTTAAGAAATCACTAACAATTACACAATAAAATAATAGAAATTTATAATAAGCAGAAGATCGTTAAAATTTACCCATCTGTATCACAAGTTTAATTTAAATAAAAAGATAGCAAGATAATTCTTATTTTTTTGTGACACTTATGTGAATTGTTAGGTTTTTGTGACCCTTTTTTTTATATTAAAAAGGGTGCTGGTTGTACACCGTAGCCTATTTGCAATTCAAAATAACCCAAAATAATAATTATTAGAAACTATTAGTCGATAAAATAACTGTTAGGAAAATAACTAATTAGTGTAATATAGGTCATAGATAATTAATTAATAATTAGGAAAGGCTTTAATAAGGTTAAGGCAAGGGAAAGTCCAGCCGAAACGGGTTTTAACAATTTATTGCTGGTTCTTTCTACACCTTTTACACTATACACCTGTAACACTTTTTGTTATTCAAATATCGATATTTAATTCATATGCTATTACAAATAATTTGATTAAGGGCCGATAAAGAAAGAAAAATCCACATGGATATTTAATAAAGGGAAGTAAAAAAATCAAATAACACACATTGTAATTAAAAAAAAAATATTTTCAAACGTTCTACATCTTCGAGAAAATCTAATTCTTAATTCAAATAACAAACAATTTCAAAATTATAGTCAGCTCTACAAAATATATATACTGTCGCAAGTTGACCGTTTCCTTTGCAGCGCCGATTTGAATGGCAAATTGAAACGTAGTAAATGACAAGTGAGGCTATTTTCAAACATTATCCGACTGACGGTGTCGCCATTATAAATGACATGTCCAACTGTAAACGTCTCTAGATCATCGTCGGGAAAAAGCGCGAAATGAATATAATATTATAATTATTATAATTTATTAGTAAAATTTGTCAATACAAAATTAAACAGATATTTTAATGTAGATTAAATATGGGGGTGATATATGAAGTAGATATTACATATCTAGTTTTTTTAATAATGGTAAAGATAGTAGATAGTTGCCTATGTTCTATTTTAATTTTAGTAAGTTATTAATCGTAATATTACTTTAATAAAAATAGCATTATTAACAATTATAGGTACCTAAATTTCGAAATATTCGTAGGTATATATATCCCTTTGATATAAATACATTTATAGTATGTGCAATAGTATTATGTATGTTCATTAAAGTAATTTAAATATATTTTTAGTCAATTAATATGTTATTTGTAATATAATTTAAGTGATTTCGTTAGCAATATATGAACGACAAAGAGTAGAATATTAAAAATTAAGTGATGTTGATTTGTTTCTATATTGATTAGCAAACAACTAAACACATTATATTAAGTCCATATTAGTTTATAAATATTAATAACTAATACTCGAATATGCGTTAGCATGAATGTATATTTCATATTTACATAATCGGTAATTTATATAATATCTAATTTAACCACAAATCATTTTACACTTATTTACATGATGTATAATATAATTAATTTGTAATATTATTATAAATACATTCATTATGCATTGAATTACAAAGAGACAGAAGATTTTGATTCATTTATAAGAAATATATCTTTTTCCAAATCACAATATCGTAATCGAATTTATAAGTTGCTTCCACTCATTAGATAGGTACTGCATAAGTGCATAGCGGTAATAAATCACAACGAAACCTATAAAAATTTCGCTAAATACGATAGCTTTAAACAATTCTAAAATGTCACGAATTCATGTCACAAAAACTATCGGCGCGTAAAAAATCACCCGAAAAAAAATGAATGAGACAATAAACAAACTAGTCGCATCATTCATAAAGAATAATATTTTTTCTAAGAGACCACCATGCTTATTCTTATCTCGGCGTGACAGCGCGCGGCGGGCAATGGGCATGTGCGGACGTGCGATCATCAATCCTTCTAGCGCGTATGTCTTCTCCCGCGCTTTTCACTCATTTCTCATTGAATGCCTTTGACACTATCGGCTTACTTCTCATCTTACTAAATTTATGAATGTAATGACAACACTAGTTCATCGACATTGACGATCTCTGGTTGGGTTTGTTTTTTACTTGTTCCGATATTGGATAAGATTGTGGTCTCTAAGAAGTATATGTAAGCGAAAATCTAATTTTGGCATTATGCAACATTCGTAGCGGCCATGACGCGGGAGGCGGAGCCAATAGTACGGGTGCGCGCCATTGGCTATGATAATTTGCGCGCACAAGGAACATTCGACGTTTAAATATGCGAAAATTCATTTTTTTCTAGACAATTTTTGACAAGAAAAATAATTTGTTTATTGACGTGATAATTATTAGATCACAATGAAGCTTATTAAAATCAAAAGTGTTAAAAAGAAGAGGTAAACTGTAACACAGTTTTAGTTTTTAGGCATTTAAAGATTTTTTTTAACAAACTGTTTCAATATTTATAATACCTACTTATTATAAACATGTTTCTTTCCAATTAAAACACCTAACCTAAATTATACTTTGATGATATTCAAACATCAACAACTAAAAAAAAAGATAAGTAAACGCAAAAAGAATTATGTCATAATTAATACAAAAGAAATGGTAGGTACAATGTATAAAACAAATTTACATATAAATCTGACGAATGCGAAATTGTTGAAAGTATCATGTGCCTAATTAAAAATCCTACAAGCCAAAGGTCAGATATCTAGACATTGTAACATTCTGATATACGAATTAACTTTTTTTCACAAATTATACATAATGATAGCTACTTTATGAATGACTTATTTCATGCATGCCTTACCTATAACTATGGTAGATACAACGGCGAAGAATGCCTGATATGCACTTAGAACTGTATCGCAAACATCAGCGGCAAATTGGACGCAAGGACTGAATATCAGTGTTCACCTGAACAACGCCAGTAATTTAAACAATTCGCAGATAAAATCTCCACTTCCATGAACAGAAAAACTCATGACATTCTCTCACGTGCTACGCTAAAACTTCTCGTGCTGAGGTAAGTGAAGCTTCCGCGTCCAAATTCTAAACGGAAACTAATTAAACCGAATAATGCATCGAGAAGGTTCCTGCGTTTTAAGGTCTCGAGCTGCGCGCCTACATTTTTTCGCCGAGCGACTTGTTTTCTTTTTAAGGAGAGGCGACTTTTCGTTTTGCTCACGACATTTCAATGCGATCCGTTCGCATTATTTTCTGTGACGACACCAACCGTAAGTTTTTTGTTCGCAGGTGTGGTTCCAGAATGCGCGGGCAAAGTGGCGGCGAATGGTGACGAAACAGGAAAACAAGATGGCCGAGAAATGCTCTCCGGATGCGTCTTTGGAAATGGACATGTATCACGGACCCATGGGCTCGATCCAGTCGCTGCCTCCGCACAGTCCGCCGTACAGTGTAATGGGGGGACCGCCGAGCCCCAACTCCATGGACTGTCCATAGCCACAATTTTGCGCTTTATGAGCGCTACGCACTTGAACATTGTCATGATGAGTTTCACTGTCCACCTGCTAAATATTTGGACGGTATTGGGGTACTGTGAGTCTGTGCTTATTGAAGTGTTGTGAAACTGTATATAGTGATTACGTACGCGGAAATTGTCGATTGTAGTATATAAAACTTAATTATTAAATAATCATAATAATTATCATTATAATAATTATGACATTTAATAATTATGAAAAAAATATGACACTGAAGTAATAGTCTACTTGCTTATGTGTTAAGCCGACTTGGCCAGTTATAAATAAGCTCTGATCAATTCATTATTTGTCCGTCCATTCATAAAGACGCATTCATAACTCCACATTTGGACTGGAGTAAGAAATTCTAAAATTGTGGTCTTTACATATCTGCTCATACCTATGTCCTATTGGGACCTAAGTCTTTTGATAACTATTCGATTTATTGTAACGTTATAAAAAATTGACATGACTATAAATTGTTTTCATTATACATTTACATACTTTTACGATAAATTTTTCACCCACAAAGAAGCAGGCTCCAATATTCCACCTTCAAAAAGATATACAATATGACTTTCTGTGTAACGTTTCTTATTATTTATTCACAATTAGTTTAATAATTTGTATAGAACATTGAACAACATGAAAGTTACATGTCTCTGTATGTCATGTTATATCATAACCAAGCTCTGTCAATATTTTAAATTATATTTTATGAAACGAGAGGTTAGTGACTCTTAAAGAAACTGTAGCAATTAAAATAGAAGTTGTTAACAATAAGCATGGTATTTGTTTAAGGCTTAGCATAATTTGTAAATTTGCAACAGCCTTTTATGTTAATGCAATTTTGTATATAGGTACATTGTATACTTAAACGGTGGTAGGAATTCACTTAAATTTTCACTTAAATACAGTTCACTTAAATTTTCATAAAATCTTCGAAACTCACATTTGATCTTATTAGTTATTACGTATACGCAGTCCGACTGTTTCTATAAAATTTCTCTGTTAGTGTGAAAAACCTTTATTTACAATGACTGCTAAGCCTTACGCTAAAGTAGAACCACATAAGGGAAAGATATATTGTTAATATATAACTATTTATTTATTGATCTTTAATATTTAATTGCTTTAGATTAATCAAGTAGTGGTAGAATGTGAAGAATTTCCATAGTATAAGTAGACTTGAAGATAAGATTAAGAAGCATAATCATGATGCTCCTCCCTATTTGGTGCACGTATGTAATGCAGAAAATATCAAGTCGCAGATTTCTTGAGATTTTCTACTAGACATGGTTGTAACTAATAACAATTGACGAGAAGTATGTACATAGAAAGTTTACCCTTAGGTAATAGGGTCAGTAACACTTTTTGGAATGATTCTCATATCGCTATTTTATTCATAAGAAATCACTTTTTTTAGGATATGAATAAGTGTCATAAAAGTGCATTTAAAATTTCTATTTTTTTCCAATTGTGTGTACTTAAATCATATATCCATACATTTGCATTGCTTTTAATTATGTGACGTCAAATAAAATATACATAAATATTTTTAAAGGGTAGTAAAAACTGTGAATTATCCTTGTAGCACAAAAAATTGCTGTATTGTGTTTATTTTTTCTTAATAATAGACATTAAACAAGCACACGTTATATACAATATTATATTTAGCAAATGTATAATTTTTCGATATTTCGTAATAAATTATATCATTTACTGTCAAGAAATATTTAGCTTAGTGTGACAGACCCTATTTATATTTATGAAAATGCAATCAAATAGCTGATAAAAAGTTAATATATTTCAAAATTATGTAACTGTCAGGGTTACATATTATAACGACAGTAGTTAGTATATTTGATCCCTTCAAATATAATCGATATTAAAAATAATAATTTGTTTATTATTGTTGGTTTTGTAGACATTTTGTAAATACACGTCTTCAGTATTATTAATAACTAAAAATATCACTTAAATGAATATCTAGAATTATGACGGTAGATTTTAGAGTTAAAAATGGCGTTACCCTACACGCATGCTACTCGTGTTATATAATTCTATTTAATAAAAATAACCTTTATTCCAACGCGACAATTGTGAACAAAACCAACAATACAGAAAATGTGAACATAAAATAATATTTAACAAAAATAAAAGTACGCGTAACTTAGACTTCTATCATTAGATTTTTGTAACCTTGGAAACTTCGCTAGTTCTTACCTACTATATATATATTAAAATAGGCAACGAACTCTTTATAAAGCTTATTATATAGTACACGTGTAAATATTTTAAAATATAATTGGCAAAGTATTATTAAGGATTTTATAAGTGGAATTGTGTAGAGTCAAAATTGATGTGCATATTTGTGAACTATTTCGTACAAAATGAAATATAATATAAAAAAAAGTTCCAAGAACAATATTGGTGTATGATTGATTTTAATAGGAACTAAATTTTGAATGAAAATCGGTCGCATGTATATATTACTTAAAGACTTTCGTAATTTTAGGTAATTTAATCGTAGAGGTATGTGCTAGACAACCGCAAATCAGTTATTATTGACATTGAAATAGAGTGATACTTTCACCCAAAAGATAAGGTTCAACGTTTTTCTGTATGGCATGTGCTAAGGAGAACTGAAACGTCTCACGTGAAGTTAAAGTTCAATTTCGTGCGCAGTTCGATCTCGAATAAAGTGAGCGCAACACGGGGAATTATGAACCTTAGCAGTAGCTATCAAGGCCTAGTTTCCCGGAACACATCCTATCCAGAAAATTGACTGTAATTCGACTTCATTTACTGTGTATAGCTATAAGGATCAATATATTGTTATTCCAGTTAAGTAAACGCACTGGTAGTTCCTTTTTTGTATAAACTTATAATATACTTTAGGGTAATAATTTAAAATATATGGTTATAGTAACCGAAATAATCTTTCCTATTCATTTAGTAGCCTAATAGCGTAATTAACATTAACTATTTTAAAAAGCAAAACTATTAGTAAATTATGAAAATCAATCAGTTCTTTCGGTATTAAATTGTAGCAGAAATAGAATGTTTTGCATTTGGCTAAAAGTGACTAAGAGCTGTTAATAAAATAATTCCAATTTAAAATTCGTTTTATTCAAAACCTTATTTTGTAGCAGGTAAACTAGCAATACATGGTAAGTAATTACCATCGCCCACAAACATCCATTACACCAGATATTTTGTCGATCCATTGCCTGAATTATAAATTAATAAGTTCCTTTCTTATTAATATCTTACTAATACATATTGGCAAACGAGCAGTGGGAGCCATTTTTATGACTACCGACGCACGTAGACATCCGCATAGAGGCTAAACAGATGTGCTGCCCTCTTTTCTCCTCCCACCTTCATAAGACACCGGATTCTTGCACACCGCACGAAACGCGACAGCACAGCTGTCACTTTACGCCGGTGTCCTGTAAGCGAGAGGTACCTTCCCGGTCGTGCCGGCCCAATTCGGCTGCATGCAAGCATGGAGTGTGGTACTACTTGTTCCTAAAATATACATACGTGGCTATTGTGGCCGTGGCCTTACCTACTTATGGCTCTATCTCATATCATCTCTTAGACAAAAGTGCAGGTAAATTAGCAACTTTTTGAAACTTTTATCAGTGTCAAGTTAGAGCAGGCCTTACTATGCCTAAATTCTATCTTAGATCAATGATCAAAAAGAGTTCACTGTGCAGGAAAGCAATCTTCTCCACTTTTAGAAGTAGGTATTTTTCTTCGCTCATTAATTTTACACTTAGCTGATAATATATTTTTTACTAGTTTACCCGACAGCCGTAGTCTAGTCAATATTGGAAAATGTGTTGTCATGGTAATGTGTAATGTCATGTAGCAGAATTGTCAATCCGTTATTTCAAGTAGAGATGCAAGCTTCATATAATATATTGATAAACAAGGGCTACACTTACAGAACAAAAAAGTTTCATCAAAATCCGTCCAATAGTTTTGGCTTGAAAGCCGCACAAGAAACAGAATAGATATTTTTGCTTAAATAAGCAGCTATGTAATTGAAGATGGCAAAAAAAATTAAAACGTTTTTGAGTGCAGTTCCGAAAATTAATTATAATTTGATGACTTATGGTGGCACGATTAAAGGAGCCGTACCAAAAACGGACAGGAAAAACGCAGCCTTTATAAACTTATCAACAGTAAGTTTAGCAATTATGCTAGATCTATTTAGTATACCACGCATCGCAAATACCACGCAAAATATACCTACTAAAGAACTCTTCACACATAGTATTTATATTTATTACTAGCTTCCGCCTGCAGTTTCGCCAGCGTGGGTTTCAGACTTCAAAAATGGAGGATATCAATTCTTCCCAATGTAAGATTCACAGCTCCTCCCCCAGACGTGATAGCGTGATAACATCCTATATGTTGACCCGATCTGTTAGTAATATTCATGCAAAATTTGAAGTAAAGCCATGTAGATTTTTTTAAATTTAGCCCATACATATATACAGACAAAGAGACAAACATACTAAAAACTATATTTTTGGCTTCGATATTGAAGATCACTGCCCAAGTATTCTTTTAAAAAATATTCAATGTACAGTTTTGACTTTCCTACTTTTTTATTATAAATGTAGAATAATAAGGGGGTAGAATTTCCTACATGACTGATTACACTGCAATGCATCAATCTCAATCTCTTAATAAAACGTGCAATTTCGAACCACTCCTATTTTTTTAACGAGTCAATTTATAAGTAGTCATATTACGAATAAATAGTAAAGGAATATAGCTGCCTCGCATTGACTCGTCAAATTATGTTTACACAAGTAATTGTACTGAGGCTTTCGTTAATTACTTTAACATCACTTTAATTTCATTAGTATGGCATTAGAAGCAATTAATATAATCTAAGCGTTACATCTGAGGCGGTGGTTTTGATATTTTTTTACACAGGAACTAGGCGTCGGGACTCCTCATTCATCCCCAGAAGCACCCTCGTACGCGTCGTTTAATTTAAAGAACGTTTTGGAGGCAAGCTCAGAATTACGAGCTGTCAGGTAAACGCGCTTAACCGACGAGCTTGAGTTATGTTGTTTTAATTAAAACTATAAATAAGGTGGGACGGCAGCTGGGCTGTTGGGTGGTCCTAATTCTTTTGAAATACCTCTTATCAGCATATCAAAGTTTTGGCTAAATTATTTAAAGATTAACCGCAAAAGATGTATATTTTATTATAAGTGTTATGAACTTCATAATGATCTGAGAAGAATTTTTATCTAAATATAAAAAAATATATTTTATTGAGTGACTTCAAGAAGTTGACGTGTTGTCGTGCAGTTTGTGGATTTAAGAGCCTTATCTAATGGGTCGGCCGCTAAAAGCAGGTCATGATGAAATATAAGGAACTGTCCTCAATATTACTTAATCAATTCCTAGCATTTTGGTAAGAGCTTTAATAACTAGGTCCATATAAATTATGCCTATATTTCTTGGCTTTGTTGGCAATCCCTTGCAGGTGCTGCAGGTGGAATCTGGTGGTAATATGCCCGTAGACCTAGAGCCAAATATCCGGTCGGAAAAATTAAGCGACTGACATGTAATACCTAGTCTTGGGGTGGACAGATTTAGTAACAACAAGTCAGATGAAGCTTTTCAGAATTATTTATATCAATAAAATAATCGATGTTGATACTTGAGACTAAAATCGTATATAAAGACTGTTTTTTACTACACAAGGAGAAATCGGGCAATGAGATCACCCGAAGACAATTGATCGTTTTATTTTAATCGTAATATGTAATTAATACGTAATCCTAATGATAAATGACGCTAATAGAGAACCCTCCTCTTGGCTTATTTCACATTCTCCCAATGGACTACTCTAACCTAAACAATGCTATAACATAGTGAGACTGAACAAGCCGGCCCGATGCGGCGAGAATGTAGGAATAGCATAACATTATTTAAATGAGAAGATACTTCAATATACGCTGAATTCCCTCATAACATCATTAGTAAATGGCGAGTATGCCACTCAAATAGAATCGAATTTACCGTTTCTTAAAATCAGTTTTACCCAGACGATATAGTTATATACATTGAGTTTGTATATATCGGTAGTGTGACTCCATCTTCGCGAAATTTCCGAGGGCATGTCTTTATTGTGGTTGGTACAAAAACTGGTCCCCAGCTCTTGTGCGACTGCAATCCGGTAGTCACCATTCATGGGAAAGAGAGACGGGAGCATTTAAAGCTATAATAGGGGCGTGAGGGACGAAGATATGTTAAGTTAACGGCACGACAAGTTTTCGGTTCGAGTTTGGCGCAGGCTGTTGTTTTACAGATATAAATCTTTGCATCGAATTGATACATTTCGTCGAACAGATATTAGTCAGGCTCTATGTAATTAGTGGGGACATGTTTCAGCGATGAGTTGTTTGCCTTTCAATGAATTTATTGTTTTATTATTCTTCAATTTGCAGGCATTTTTTGTTTGTAAAACGGTGGTTTAATAAACTTAATTTTCATGGTGGCGAAGAGGTGAAATACTATAAATTAAATTAATCGAAGGTGGAGACTATGCACACATGCACGGATCAGCATGGATCCAGTTGCAAGTTACAAAGTCTGCGATAAGCGCAGCAACAAATGAATAAAGTTGTTAGAATATTGGAATTAACAGGAATTTCGAAGACTTTGATTGTATTAAAAAGCTCTGATAGTCAGTCAGTAAAATAATTACTGTTAAGTAACTAGAACGCCTGGAATTTACTCATAAAATGTTAAAATGAATTGAACAATGCGGAACTAAAATTAATATTAACTTTGAAGTTACATTAATGATTCAGACACACAGTCTTTAAAAAAGGAAGTTACACATTTTCAGCAAATCCGAGAAAAGTTTTGGCGGATAAATTAGTTAATTGTGTCACTAGTGAGGACAAGTCCCTACTACATGAATTTTTTTATTTTTTTTGTTTTTTATGGTATAGGGGGGCAAACGAGCAGTTGTAGCCATTTTGATGACTACCGACGCCCATAGACATCTGCATAAAGACTATACAGATGCGCTGCCCCCCTTTTCTCCTCCCACCTTCATGGGCATATAATAACATTTCTGGGAAGAGATGTAGCCTGCTGTCGGTGGCGGTGGGAGGAGAAAGGGGGGCAGCACATCTACATAGCCTATATGCGGATGTGTATGAGAGAGACGATAGTCATAAAATGGCTCCGACTGCTCGTTTGCCCCCCTATACCATAAAAACATAGTAAATAATTTTTCGTTCACCCACGCCAAAAGTTAGAACTTTCGTCTCTGTTTTTTTTTACCGCACAGGGACAAAAAATGCAACTTTCGACGTTGGCAGGAGAATAATAAATTCACAACAAACAAAATATTATATATACGAACTTTTCCAACACTGTGCTGTGTTTAACGCTTTGATGGAACGGCTGTAATGTTTTATTTTTACTTATTACTGTTGTTGAGATCGAATAAATCATGACTGAAGCTAGTGAGGGCCCACACATATATTATATTATTTATCGATAATAACAACTATTAGAAACGATACTATATATTATTTTCAAGATTTTAAACTCATTGTTCAAATGTAGAGCCGTGCAGTCGGTCGATAAAGCCGGGGATCTTTCGTGTTTCGTTCTTACAAAAACGTAACATAATAACTATTCTATACCATTTCGTGTGGTATTTGGATGTGGGGTTATTCTTATCTTCATTGCTCTTATTGTTGCCTTGCACCCGAATTGAAGTGAAATGGCTTAGGCAGTTGTGATTTTGGCTCATAACAACCCAAAAGTGAAACACGAATTGGCTTAAAGAGAATAAAACATAAGTAATAAGTATATCGTCACCATTAGATTCAAGACCAACGCTCGTCTTCTGACAAAAAAAAACTACTAGTATAATGTTTCTTTTAGTGTGATAGACAAAGGAAATTGACTACACAAATCAACTATATTCCGAATGTTTTAATTATTCCAAGTTCGCAATTTTTATGACACCTAATATAAACTATAACATTTTTTCTTCGTAATATTATACGTAGTCGTACGACTATTTATTATGACCATCACTTACATAGTCCTAGTAGATATTTTTTTAGGTGAATCGTCACAGAGTCGCTAATATACCGATATATCTATACACACATCGGAATTTAAATTTGAATAAAATATTCATCAAAAAATGAACACAAATATAAAAAATAAACACGTATTGTATTGGTTATTGGATACGCGTATTGGACTTTAAAAAACCGTTACCATAGCGAATTACCGGTAGTCAATTTAAATGAAATTTCTTATTTATTTTCAAATGATATTTTAAAACTGTATCGTAAAATATTAAATATATTAGATAATTGAGAAGCAACATAAAAATAAACAAAGAACTCTTATAAAATGTATAAATTAACTTTTGAAACGTCCTTAATGAATAGTTTTTGTACCATCCAATATCGCATCTTTTCTACTCTTTCGTTACCTATCTAATCAAAATTTCTATGTGGTGGACATACAAATTTTGATGCAAATATTCAAATTTAATATCTTTTTATTTGGCCTCTGCTAATAATTAAATTTGAATAATAATTTTAAGAAAATATACTTTTATTCGGTTATTATATTATATTTCAGTAAAAATAATCTATTTGTTATATCTATACTTATATTGGAAAGAGGAAAGCTTTGTATGTATGTATGTAATGCATAAGCTCTGAAACCACTGGACCTATTTCAAAAACTCTTTTACCATTTTAATACTACATTATCACAGATTAACATAGGCTATAATATTTCACCGCGGGAAAATGCTTCATTCAATGTATATTGGAAAAATATACACACATATACATTTATATATATAATATATATATAATATGTATATTTTTCTGTAGGTATGTCGCATATGTATTCTGCATGCACCCGCGAAGGTTTCAATTTTCGACAGTTGTCGCCACTGTCGTTCTAAAGAATCCTACTAATTTTATAAATTTTGTATATTTGTTATTCCATCATTGAATTGATTTTAATGAAATTTGGCACACACATAGAAGGTAACTTGGATTAACACATAGGATAGTTTTATCTCGCAAAATGTTCCTATGGGATGCCATGACATGATTTTCTATTTTCTACGGGATCGAAATTTACGCGAGTCAAACCGCGGGGCGCAGCTAGTTTTATATATTACCTATATAGTTGTGATAGTTCATGCTGATTTATCTGTTGGTGGTGTCACAAAGCGTGCAAGTAACAGCTATTATTTAATATACATAATTTAAAATTATTGAGACGACTTTAGTGGATACACTTTTTACCTCATCTTTAATCGTTACCGGTAATACGAGATAGATTTTCTCTCTCATATAATTTAGGAATGTTAGGTCTCAGATCGAGCTTAAATATTTGAGCAAACTTCTAGACACGGATTAAAATAATTAATGGGAATCTTTGAATTACATTAAATGTGTTTAACGCAATATCTCTCACCCTGAGGTTGAAGATATTACATTAGGAACCTTAATTAGGTTATTAAAATCTTAAGTAAGTGTATTCAACTTAGTGAAGTAAAAGTAGTTGAATGTAAATGAGCGCCTATCGGTTATTTTAAAATTCCACAGCACTCGTTACTTCATAAGATAACCGTTGCATTATAAAAACTCTCAACTATAAATGTAATCCTAAAAGATTAACAGATAAAAATCATTATTTGAGATTTTAATTTATATTCTATCGATGCATATTAGTATGTGTTCTGCCACACTTTTAAGAGACATTAATATTGATTTCCTTGTGATTTTATCATAATTGTTAATAAAATTATCTTAATGGGTGTTTAATTATCTAAATAAGTTTGGTCCACAGAATAGACTTATTTTATGTTTATGGAAGTTCAGAAATCAGTATTATAAATATTATTATGGATGTTTTTGAATATGAAAATATTATTATGGAAGTTTTTGAATATCAAATTTCAAGCATATCGTGGCCTATAAGAAGATGGAAAGTAGTAAAAAAATATGGGATTAAATTTATTTAAACTTTATAAATTACTAATTGCGCTCCGCGGTTTCATTCGCGTAAGTTTCGATCTCATGGAAATATCAATGTTGACCGATTCTCAGACCTACCCAATACTCACACAAAATTTCATGAGAATCGGTCCAGCCGTTTCGTAAGAGTATGATAACTGACATTGTAACATGAGAAATTTAAATATACCTATAGAGAGCAATACTCTTAATATACTTTTATAAATAGAAGAAACGGTATAATAATAATGAAATAAAAAAATCGAAATAAATATTATTAACTATCGATAATAAGTGAACATCACTAGTAGGTGAAATGTTGCGTGCAGTAATCAACATTAGGGAGTCATGGCCACATTTGGTTGTGTCAAACGCCGTGGACTTCAGTCCGTGTAGCAGCTGAAATGCATTACGGCCGTGATAAACTGTAATTTATTCACAAGAAAATTTACTAAAAACTGACCTATTATAACCTCTACATACATTTTATTAATAAAAAATGTTAAAGTCATTGTACTGACCCAAGTGGTAGGACTTTTCTGTGGCACGAGAGTGGTAGTATAGCGAATGAGAACACAAGTCTTATTTATATTTACGGTTCGTGGTACAGGACATGGCAGAAATGCTGTTCCAATTAGAACTCGCGACACATATGCCAAATACCCCCTAAAACCTTCACGATTGTTACCATGTCTTTATTGTGGTATTATGGATATGTGGAGTAAAAGTTAATCCCCAAAGCGGCTCCACCTCCACCAAGGAATCTTCTGAAACAGCCCTATTATTTTTGAATTAGTGCAATGAAGTGTTTTCATCCTCACTTACTTTCCCGTGTTAAATTATAGCAGCTACTAAAGAACAAGATTTGAGGTCGTCCATCTGTTCTAGAGTCCCCGACAAAAGATGTACCAAAAGCTTAGACATGGTCTAGGTGGCGACGAGGATTCCAACCTCACCCCATTGTATTATCCCGAAATTGGTAGGATTGTTCTGTGGTGTTTGATAACCCCAAGGAGAACGGTGGCGTCTGTCGCTTAGGAAGCTGTTTTGCTGTCGAGGTGCCCTAATGGCATTTGGGGCACTTAACCTTAGGCTGCGCTGATGGTTCTCGTAGTGGTTTAGCGTGTATTCAGCACTACCGCATGGGGTCTGCCCGTCACAACATCGAGCCGCATCCAGTGGCATAATTTTCCCTTGTATCAAAAAAGGCGCAAGTAGTACGCACACGCATGTCTTTGTTTTACTTGGCTCAACATGCGGTGCGCAGGTGAATTTCCTGATAAATTATTTTTATGTTTACGTCGTATATAACAGTAACAGTATTTTAAATTATAAGCCAAAGGTCAACGACACCCACGTAGAGTCAACGAACAAAATTGTAATTGAATTTTATTTCCCGACTAAAATGGAAGCATTACAGTTTATCGTGCTTTACGAGTTACAAGTCCACGCGTCAGACTTGAAAAAATAATTCAGGTGCAAGCTTTTTTGGGTATTTAATTTAGGTGATAAAATTGTTTCGCGATTCCTATAATTTCTGCACCTTACTGTGCAATTAATAATGATAAGGGTGTCGTTTTTGGTCGTTCGTTGTTGAAGTTGCTTACCACTAGACCAAGAGGCAGTAAAAATGTACAAATAGTAAGAGGTACCAGGGGAGGAGCTTCTCTCTAGCATGATCCGGTGCCTGCGCGCACACTTGTGCACTATAATATTATGTCCTGCGCAGATGGCACGTCTATATAGACGGCCACGGTAGCCGAAATCAGCTAGGACGACATTTTATTCATTTTAACTACTCGTTGAGTCTTTAAACTTAAAATAAATACAAAGATTAATTTCATTTATATTTGTTGAAGGGCTTCAACGCGAGCGAAATCGCGGGAAAGATCGTGCTAAAAAAAAGACAAGAAGAAACGTGAATACGCTATGAAATAAGAAGTTATTTCATAGCGGTTTCATGTTTTTTCTAGACAGCTATTATACCTGCAGCTGAAGTTTTACAATAGAACTGCTATAAGCTAAACGAAAGACTCGGTGTTCCTTGTAAAAGTTGCTTTAAGTATTACGGTGTAAACCCGATACTTGCTATACAACCATAGCCATGTTTTCCAGAACACAAGTTTTGCATCTTCCCACTTTTATACCGACCCGATATTCAATATTTCTATTTTATATCCTACTAATATTATAAAGGCGAAAGTTTGTAAGAATGTTTGTTACTCTTTCACACAAAAACTACTGAACGGATTTTCATGAAACTTTACAGTAATATAGCTTTCATATCAGAATAACATAATAAGTAAAAAAATATAGGGATTTTTGAAGTCCGAAATTCACGCGGGCGAAGCCGCGGGCGGAAGCTAGTTTAATAATAATGATAATGGCTGGTGGGTCTTTCGGAGTAATTCTATGGATTTTTATGATTCTACTCTTTATTTTCCTGCAGATGTACGATTGGAGCTCATCAAAATGAGTCACTATTTTTATCATTAGCTTTTTTATACTACAAGTAGGGAAACGAGCACTCGGAGCCTTTTTCATGACTGCCACCCAAAGATATCCGCACAGAGGCATATAAAGGTGCGTTGCTCTCATTCCTCCTCCTATGTGCAACCGGCTACATACACACCTCACGAGACGCGACAGTACGGCTGTCACTTTACGCCGGTGTCGTGCAAGCAAGAGGACCTCACTGGCGTGCCGGACCAATTTGGCCGCATACATGTGCATGCATGCAGTGTGCCACTACATCTTACTAGATGTGTAGTTATTGTCCCATAATCACTGAATCAAAAATCTTAGCTCTTTTCAAAAATGTTCATACATCATATATTGCATCACCATCAAATTTGCTATGTTCAATAAATGATCGACGTAGGTACTGGGGCGCCTTAACCGAAACATTCCTAAGAATTAGAATTATGTAATTCTCGCGTCGTATTAGTCATTGCTGAGGGTTGTGATGATTCCCTCAGTGGAAGGATAGAGTCTCTATAAAAACTGCTCTTCATCTGTCTTTGGCAATGGGAAGCGCGTCGCTTAGATAGGTGTTAAGCGTAAACAGATCAGATCATCTAGTTGCGACCTCTCCGTTTCCCTTCCCCCTTACCGTGATCATAAGTTGGTAGATTATGTCCGTCTTTACGACCAACCAAACTATTTACAAATACTCGTTGCAGGACAATAGTGGAGATCTTTATTGCGCAATTCGCATAGAATCTTGCCCATTCTATGCGAATTGAGTATTTGTGCGGAAAACATTCCAAAGTAGGTATCTGCAAAATTCTTCCGTCAGCACCACATCTAAAATCATCAAATATGTTCACCATAGGTATTTATAAAATTTTCATGTCTCTGAGCCGTAAGCCTATAATTTGTGGACTTATTAACACCACTTTAGCATGACCTTGTGCTAACCGCACAACGCAACAACACAAAATCTTTAATATTTTCTATGAATTTCATAATTATTTTTTTCATAGACTAAATAAATACTTTTCATTTAGTCTATGATTTTTATGTACTTAAGATTTTATAATAACAAAGTATATAAAACGTAGCTAATTGCTCCAAGGTCCGCCCAGGTCGGACGGATTGCCGCGACGGACACATAACGAGTATACTCGCTTGCATTACTGAGTCAACTCTTGTCAAATTTGAATCTGTTGCTTCCCCATGATATGCACACATTTGCTCGATTAGTCTATCGAAATTGCAGACAGAACTTATCTCGGGTTATCAAAAGCGCGGGTCGATGACGGAAAGAAGTTATCGCGCATGACCCAAGGGTCGTGCTGGTTCATGATTTTCTAGCTTGTGTACACTTCATGTCGTATTGTTTAGTAAGAGGTACTGTAGTGACTGCCTCGTGGTCTAGTGGTAAGCATGTGCCACAGACGTGAGAGTTGAGACCCCAGGTCACCAAGGGAGAGAGGAAAGGAGGGAAAATCAATTATGGAGGTTATGAGCGTCGGTAGTTATCAAACGATTCCTCATTTCACCTATAAAAAAGATGACCTGACGCTTGAACCCTTTAAAAAATATGATTAATAGAGTCTATATTTCTCCATGATGTAATGACTGACACAGCTACATGTTGCAAATGTGGATGGCGTAGCGCCAGCAAAAAACTTACCGAAATAGGTGGCGGCGTGTCTGTAACCGCATCCGGAACAAATGTTCCGTGGCAGGGGCGAAAAAATTGTAATAATATCTTCTTGTCGCTGGAAATGTGTAATCTATCATGCTAATATTATAAATTGTTTGTCTGGAAGTTTGGTATTTTTAGACGCGAAAACTAGGAAATGGGTAAACACAGATATACCTAGCTCCTATAGAGAACCTACATCCGGTATATCTCTTCCCATTTGGAGGAGAAGTCTGTCTTTCTATCGTCTCTCTAACCAAAAACACTAACTATTATTCGCTAGTTTGACGAACTGTTACAGTAATTACTATAAAATTGCTGGCAGTAGTAGATCCATTCGGAAAAAAAACTAGACAAAGAAAGCATAAATAATAAAATAAGGGTGGATCCATGATAAAGATTTTACTTAGGTGAAATTGCGGAACACAGAGAATTGGACTAATCAAAAAATATAGATCCTAAGAATAATATGAAATATGATATGGAATTAGATTGAGATTACGATATAAAATGGACCTAGACTAGTTTTAAAACTCAAAACTTCTGTTGGGACAGTTTTAGCCTACTGGGAAATAATTTAGTACTTACTGAGAAATAACTGCGGTTGTGTTGTATTGCTTTGCATGGGTGTCAAGTATAAAATTTGTACCATCATAACATACGTTACTTCCTGATAATAAAGCTTACTATTAGCGAAAGAATAGTTAGGAAGAATATTATTACGTCTTTATAACATTGACTAACCAAGACTTAGTATACCGGACAAAATGTTCCTATGGGATATGATTTTCTATTTTTCACGGGATCGAAATTTACGCGGGTGAAACCGCGGGGCTCAGCTAGTGATTTATAAAAAAATTAGCTTTCGCCCTCAGCTACGCTCGCATTGACGATGACATTACATTAGAAATCTAAAAAATAACAATATTTCTCAACTACTTAATGGATATATACATATAAACCTTCCTCTTGAAACACTCTATCTATGAAAAAAAGCTATCAAAATCTGTTGCGTAATTTTAAAGATAACCATACAGCAACACAGACGGCGGAAACCGACTTTGTTTTATACTATGTAGTAACGTAGTTATAGGTTAGGTTAGGTTAGGTTAGTTAAACGTTTATTAAACCGTTCATAACATTGAAAGTAAAGACATCTGTTTATGTTTAATTAGTCTAGTTTTAATCCTATTATAACTTTGAGTATTTATCCAATTTAGTAATAGTAGCAATTTATAAATAGCGTACTTAGCTGAATGATCGCGACATTTACCTATATTTTCAACTGAAAACTAACATCAACTTGTGGCTAAAATGTTTAATTTTAATTTATTCTATTCGTGGTGGGTCGGAGGTTAAGGATGCGTCCTCGTGAATAAAAGGAGTGGGTTCGAACCCTGACAGGTATCAAAGTGACTAATTTTCCAAACTGTCAATCCGTAGTTAGCTAGCATGTTGGCCAATTTTCGTCCCTTCTCTTCATCATAGATGCCTTTGCCCAGCTGCGAGACAGTTACAGGCCTGTACTACTCCTCATTTTCTAACAATTTTTTTTAATGGTGTAGGGGGGCAAACGAGCACTCGGAGCCATTTTCATGACCATCGACGCCCATAGACATCCGCATCGAGGCTATACAGATGCTATACGGATACTTGAAGTTGTAAGTCTTTTTTTATAGTATAAGAGGGCAAAGGAGCAGTCGGAGCTAATACCGATGCCCATAGACATCCGCATATCCGCAGATGCGTTGCCCTCCTTCCTCTTCCCCCTCTATGGCCCATTTCACACATTCTCACATATTTCTATATCAAATATCAAACTGTGACGTACGTTATTAGCATTCTAACCTTTTAACGTACACATGTATCATGCGATCACGTTCAGTGGCCCGTAATCTAAAAAAAAAGAAACATATTTGAAAGTGACAAAAACCCGTGTACAAGTTGACAGGGGTGACATCGTCATCGCGGTCACTCGGCGCTCCATCAATTATATTTGATTCATTGAGTCCACCTGACAGAAGATATCGG
>LUGF01021838.1:116377-139546 GCA_001625245.1 Calycopis cecrops | reverse complement strand
CTCCAAAATATTATGATTTAGATTTTATCTGCCCGGAGCCAAATTAACATTAGCTTGGGAACTGGGATGCGTTTATCGTATTAGATTCGATAGGAATTCTTTTAATCACACCAATGTCGATGTGAAAGTTTGTGGTTGTTTTTGACACTCGTGGCTAAGTGAAAAGAGTTGCACACAGTTCGATGAAAAACGACTGATTTGTACTACAAATATAGAGTGGCTGCCGAAATCAGTGAGAGTGGAAAGCGTGTTCAACCACAAACGTGAGGTTCTGGGTTCGAATCCCGGGTTGGACCAAAAATGTTATTGGGATTTTTCAATTTCTAACAGTCCGGAGTCAGGAAGTTGGCGGTGTTACACCCCCGTGTCTTGGAGAGCACGTTATGCCGTTGGTGCTGCGCCTGATTTCTCTCCGGTCCTGTCGGACTGCCGTCCCATCGGAATATGAGAATAAGGGAATAGAAAGTGCACTTGTGTCTGCGCGCAAATTTGTGCAGTATATGTCCCGCGCAGATGGCTCGTCTCTCTATAGAGCCGTCTCTATAGATATGCCACCCTAGCCAAAATTAGGCTAGGGCGACATTATTATTATTATATTATATTTTAGGATATCACAACATTAGATTCTATATTTTAGAATGGTCTAATGGAGAACTGGACAGATAAGAATTTTTATTTACAGTCTAACTTAGCAAATAAACAAGAACCTTCTAGTGCCGAATGAGGCCCATAAACATAAGCAAAGATGTTTGCTATGTATCTACTTGAAATAAAATAAAATGAAATTAAAAATATTCTTCACTGTGCACTGTACAAACATGTTGGTAAGCAACGATACAAAATTACAATACGAAATCACGCAAAGGCAGCCTTATTACTGTACAGGAATTTCTTCTAGATAACTTAAGACGACTTTAAGGATAGAATAAAAATCTAGTAACATAATATGGAGATAATACAAAATTGAATGCACACAATACATTTATTATTCTATACCTATATTAGGATCAAAATTGTCTTGTTCTTCAAAGAGGTACCAAAAGAGGTGTACGCCACAAAAAAATCGACAGCATAGATGTCACTTTTGGCGGTTCCCCCGGTCGTGACGACCCAAGTCATCAAGGTCTCTTACTTATTGAAGTTATGTAAGTCCTTAGAAAGAGGTAGTTCCACGCTGATAGCACGTGAGCAGCCGAATTGGTACCTCTCGCTTACACGATACTGGCATTCAGCAACAGCTGTGCCGTCGCGTTTCGTGCGGTGTTTAAATAGACAGTGGCCCATCGAGGAGGGAGGAGGAGGGAGGAAAATGGCTCCCGTCTGTTCGTTTGTCCTTTTATAGATACTGTAGTATCTATACATATAAAAAATGTCTGAAGGTTTTGTTAATTTAAATTAATCCATCAGCAATGATCTATACTTTGTTATATAACAAAGTATAGATCATTGCTGTAGAAGTGGTGAAGCAGATAAGCAGATAACTCGATTACTATGTCCAAGTTATTGACCGTCGATTTGACTATATTTTGGCTTGTAGGCACAGTCACGAGCAATAATAGGTATGTATACTTAGATAATATACTTTAGTACTGTATAGTATATACTTATACACTTTAGTCATAGATTTAGAATTGTTTTCACTACGCTTAAGTACACTGTCACAATAACTTTCTTTGACAAAGCAATAATATGAAATTTTAAAAATTATGACAAGGTATTAAAATGTAAGTATGTATATTTGTGTTTCTTTTGCTCGTGACTGTACCTGAGACGATACGACAACAGCACTTGACAGATCAGCGGTTTAACAAATTAGCATGACGCCTCGAAAGGTTACAAGAAGGTTCTCGAGAAAAGAGAGAAAATGCCAAGATTGATCAATGACGTGTTCAATATGCAATGTACATCATGCAATATAGAGACAGACATAGAGACAAACATAGAGGCAGCACTTTAACTGAACGTGGCTGGCGTGTCCTAATTTTGGGCATTATATACTGGCAGAAGAATGATAACGTCAAATTGACTGGTCATAAGATATTTTGAAATAATATTTCCTGTCTGTACGGCCATCCGTCCGTCCGTGAGTATGTCACCGCCATTTTTTCCGAATAAATTAAAAATAAGGGGAATAAGGAGGGCACTCCAGAGAACTGAATATAAAAAAAAATCATCCAACCTGTATTTGAGGGGTGTCTATGAATAGATCTTTAAAAATGACATTAAGGTTACGAAGACCATTTTACCACCGCCTTATCTATACCTTTCTTTGGTACGGAACCCTCGGCGTGCGAGTCCGACTCGCACTTGACCAATTTTATTTTAGTTTTTACAAAAAAAGTCAAACGAAAACATGCGTGTTAACAGTTCATATTGCGGTCCCTAGTTTACGTGTCAGTTTTCAAACTCGTTCCCTATTGGACGACGACAGGTTAATGTTGACGAAGAATACTTACCTCATCATTACAACGTCATTAGTTATTTTAGCAAGGAAGGCTATTATGTACTACTTTTTAAGCGACTGCGATACAAAAACGAATTCACGTAAACGAAGTTGCGGGCGTCCGCTAGTTTAATAAAAAAATGTATAAGTACTTAAATAATATGTATCTTACTAATATTATAAATGCGAAAATTTGTATATTTGTTTGTTACTACTTCACGCAAAAACTGCTGAACCAATTTTCATGAAATTTGGCACACCTAGAGAGTAAGTTGGATTAACACAGGATAGTTTTTATTCAAAAAAAAATGTTCTTATGGGATGCCATGGGATGATTTTCTATTTTCCACGGCATCGAAATTTACGCGGGTGAAACCGAGAGGTGCAGCTAGTACTTAATAAAAGCAAATTCAACGAATATGTTATTTAATACTTATTAAATGTGCAATATATTCTGAACCATTAATAACTGATTTATTACTGTTTTACGGTGTTCAATGCTCTAATTATACATCAAGTAATATGATATTGTATTTCATTCGGTTAATTAAAAATGTTCATTTCCATTACGATATGATTATTCCATGAGTACAATGGAAAACACTATATTGTACAATATAATATTATTTCTTTAGCAAGAGGTAGTGCATGCATGCATGTAGCCCAATTAGGCTGGCACGACCGGAGAGGTACCTCTCGCTTACACGAAACCGGCGTAAAGTGGCAGTTGTACCAGGCGTACGTCACTCGCTCGAGGTCACGCGTTTTATACCTACGGCTCGGGCTATCTTCGAAGATATCGGCGACACAGGGCCGTCGCACGCTCGCGCGTTCACATAATATTGTGCACTGTACGATTTTCGCGTTTAGTAAAAAATGCCGAAACCAAGTAACAATTGTGAAGTGCATGGGTATAAAAGAAAAAAAAACATTGAAAATCGTACCGCGTTTAGATGCATGTATTATAATATTTTTTGTGTTTTTGATGTGTTAGATACCTATTTATTATTATACCTTATATATTTCCAAATACTTATTTTTTCAAATAAGAATAAGAATAAAAATAATTTTATTTCTTTCCTCAATAATGATAACAATACAGTATGTGGGATCTCCTAGTAAGTTTTGAAAAAAACCTGTGTCAGGAGTATCCCGTATACTTATTCAAGTTTCTACCTGTTTATTAATATCGAGTAAAGAATGCTTAAACATTACTTTTGTTGTACTGTGGTTGTACTGTCTCGTTCCGAAAAAATCTACTGTGCAAATGCAGGAATTTTATTTTTTTTTCTATCTCTTTCTCTTTTTCATTGAGCTTGTCCCTTCTCTAGATAGATATAGGTAACTCAAATAAGAACCGGACGAGTTCTTATGAAGAATCTGTCGCTACCTTTGGATTTAATTATTTTCGCATTTGCTTTATCAGTTCGCCTTAATAGCACGTCACGAACAGGTTTAAAATAAGTTGACTTTAAATACAAAGTAATAAAAAAAGCCTAACTGAAATATAAATATAAAATATAAAATAATCTTCTTCTGTCGGCATTGCCCTCGGCATATATCTAGTCTTTCTATAAATACCTAGACTTTATAAACAAAAAGCTTTCTTAAATGTTTAATAGATTGTTTAAATAATACCGAAACAACTGTAAAATTCTTAAAACTAATTAATTTTTATAATGTTATATAGAATTAATGTTAAGAAGTCACTAACGACCCTAGATGTTTAAGCGACTTTAAATAAATAAACAAAAAAAAAAGCTTTATTTAAACGTAAATAAACTCAACACCAAATCATCAAGGATAAATAAGATTATCAAAATAACGAACAAACAAAGAAATGTTACCAAAATTTTCGCACATTTTATTTTATTTGTATTTAATTTATTTTAATTTTATTAATTTAATTGCAAATTTCACGTCGTAAAAAACGCTAATAAGTAGACTAATTTACATCTGCCTAAAGGTACATAAAAACATAATTTTTATTATTTGTGTATCTTTTATGGTTGGTCAGTAAGAGGTAGTGCCACGCTGCATACATGTAGCCGAATTAGCCCGGCACGACCGGAGAGGTACCTGTCGCTTAAACGATACCTTAAAGTAACAGTTGTGCTGTCACGTTTCGTGCCGTGTGTAAATAGCAGGTGGCATGTGGAAGGAGGGCAACAGATCTGCGTATATGCGGATGTCTATGGGTGTCAGTAGTCATGATAAAGGCTCCGAATGCTCGTTCGCCCTATTTTACTATAAAAAACAATTGTTACACCACACTATCGAAGCTATGGTGTATCATATCAGAAGATATAGTAATAATTTATCGAAACGCCTTCGATGCAGCTTGAAAAGTTTATTGTCTCATTTTAATTTCGTTTCCTTTTTGATGGTATAGGCGGTAGTAGCCATTTTCATGACTACCGACGCCACCAGACATCCATATAGAGGCTATACACATGCGCTGCCCTCCTTTCTCCTCCCACCTCCATGGGCCATATAATGAAAAGCTTGTAGGTACGAGGTTGTTGATTGATAGTGAATTTTTTTATTGTTTCAAAATATTTAACTACAGACTCTTCATCTCAAATTCGCCAATGAAAGAACACTATATTATGAGGTCGAACGGTATTACACTAATTGAGACAGAATGAACGTGTATCTGTGCTAGTATGAAGTTGTCTGCGTTACAGACACAGGCGCCTTCTCTTTCAGTTCATTTACAATATTCTGTTCTCTACCGTATAAGTTATAAAATTAAGATAATTTGGTACTTAACACTTAATAAAATTAAAATTAGCAAAGGAGTATGCGTGGTGTAGTGTTGTAACGTTTATATTAGGCAGGCCCTTCATAATATATAAGAGATATATAAGAGGTAATTATAATTTATTATTTGTTATAGGGTTTAAGCCAATTAAGAGAGATATTTATAATAATGTTACAATTAAAGTTATTTAAGATATTTATTTAAGTAATGTTATGTTTTATATTTAATATTTATAACTATCAAGGTTCAATAAGAGTATTTAAGTTAAGTAGTAGAAATAATCAAGGTTATATGAAAATAATTAGTGAGAGGTATAAGTGAAACAAAACTATAGTTTGACCATATATTGATTAATTAAAAATACACGGTTTCAACTTAAACTAATTTTTATCTCAGGTCGTGGGTGCGTTGGTTCGGATCTCTTAAATTATGTTTGGGACAGTTTCAAATACAAGCGTTTAAGAAAGTATAATATTGATTTACTAATTACTTAAATAAGCAGTTAAACTAAAATCTATTAATAAAGTAATTGTCCACTCATCTGTAGAAGTAGTAAGCAGGAACAACTCGAACAAAGGTTTTACTTCTTAAGATGTTCAATAATTATATTATTCATTTATAATGTTCAAATCCAGAACCATGCCTTATAAAGGTGGTGATGTTGGAACTAGTCAGACACCTTTCCAAGAATCATATTGGGATCCTTCACGGTGTGTATATTTTAATATTTGAATGGTTTCTTTGACAGATTCTTAAAAGTGATTTAAAAAGGAAATTTGGAGTATTTTTAAGGGTTACTTAAAAAGAAGATTAACTCCTTTTCAATATATGGCCACCATGGTATATTTATAATTATTTATAATTATTTATTATTATTAATAATAACTCAAGTCACTCCGACCGAGTCCTTTCTCGTGCGAAGCACCGCCAAAAACACGTCAGCCGCCATCCTCGAGACCAAGGCGGAAAGACATGTCACAGATTGACACTTCACAACGCGTCTTCTTTTTTTTTTTTTTAAATCAGTAACAGGCAAAAATAAACTGTTACAGTGTAGTATAAGTGTGTATATCCAGTAAATAGATGGCGATGATGATGATGACGCAAGCCACTAACACTATGTTACCTGCCAGTAATGATCAAAGTTCCAAGGGTTCCAACTTCACAAGTTAAATCTCTTCTAACGACATGTAACTTTGTACGCCGTAAACATCTTATTTCGTATGAAATTGTGCAGTTGATTCGGAAAGTTGAGGACGAATGTCACATTTTCGATTTTTGCTACAAATTTGGTAAGAATATTCAGAAGTGGCACGAAACTTTTTAACAAACGCGAAACTCGCGAGTTATTCAGAAGAACGCTCGATATGGGAAAGTTTGTGCAATTTTGTTGCAAATGCAGAATATTGAAGTATCCGATTTTACATCTTTTCCCCGCTATGCTTAAATAAACTAAAGTAAACTAACAAACTGGGTAATACTCAATACCTATGTAGTATCTATATAACCTATGGAGATCTACTCCTTTTTTATGATAGAAAATAAGTAGATACTCTGTTAATACACGGTTGAAGTCTATACTGTGCCAAATTTCATCCAAATCCGTTCAGTGGGTAGGTACCTAGCTTTTGTGTGAAAGAATATTGTTGTAACAACACATACATAAAAACTTATGCACAACATTAGCTGGATGGACGAAAAATTGATTGTTATAGTAACATTACATATTTTCTCGGGTAAAGGCGTTGTTGGAGCGATTTATCGCCGATTTACTAAATACCCCCATTGACCTACCTGGTATCCCAAAAATCAGACGAAACTAGACAAATAGGTACTACTAGCATGGCCGTTCCTCCGCCACGACGCTATGTAGATTGCACCAATGATGGATGGATGAATCTACATAATATTTTCAACAAAGTTATACAACTATATTCATTATGAATATGCTAATGAAAATTCGTACCTATTTAATGCAATTATTTTTCAAATTTGTTGAATGCTAATTAACTAAATACGCCGAACATTAGGAACCCGGTAGGTTTGTGTTATATAAAGGAATGAATTTAAATACCAAATTATGAAATAATATAACGAATATACATAATATAGTAAATTAGGGCAACATATGCATTTGGTTTAGTACCGATACTTTTTAATTAGGAAGTACATGTAGTGTATATTTCTGTTCCCTCCTATTACGGCTTGAACGGTTTCACAGATTTTAATGAGATTTCGTTAGATTGGTCTTCATTATAGGAGTGCGAACAGGTATATTAAAAAAAATAAAGAAACAAAAGGGCAGCTTTGTGAGGTACAATTTGACGTAGTACCTACCAAAACTTAGACTTCGGTATAAAAATCTACGGTTATGAATAATAATTCCAAAAATATAACACTTGTAGTATATACATAAAAATATAACTAAAAACTTAATTGTTGATTTATTATACAAATTAATTATCGTAGTTACAATGACATATAACCGCGGGGCGCAGCTGGTACAGAATATAGATGCGAGTAGCTGAGTACCTCCCCTCTAGTAGTAAAGCTGTCAATTTGCTGGGATATTATCTGAGCAACAGGTATCATCTCTCCGGTCGTCCAAAGATTGAAATTAGATTTACCTAAATGTTTAATAGATTGTTTAAATAATACCGAAACAACTGTAAAATTCTTAAAACTAATTAATTTTTGTAATGTTATATAGAATTTTTTTTTTTTTTTTTTTTTATGGTAAAGAGGGGCAAACGAGCAGTCGGAGCCATTTTCGTGACTACCGACGCCCACAGACAACCGCATAGAGACTATACAAATGCGCTGCCCTCCTTTCTCCTCCCACCTCCATGGGCCACCGGCTACTTACACACCGCACGAAACGCGACAGCACAGCTGTCACTTTACGCCGGTCTTGTGTAAGCGAGAGGTACCTCCCCGGTCGTGCCGGCCCAATTCGGCTGCATGCAAGCATGCAGTGTGGCACTGCCTCTTACAAATAATGTTAAGAAGTCACTAATGACCTTAGATGTTTAAGCGACTTTAAATAAATAAACAAAAAAAAAACACGTCATATGATATTTATTTATATAAAAAAAATCACTTCGATCGAGATCTAGTTTGAATTTTGAATTTGAATGACAACTTCCTTTGTGTAATTTTTGTTACACTCTTGCATGCTTACTCCCCAAGTCAAACTCGCGTATAGAAGTTTTACTTCAATATTATGAAAGTCAATTAAAACAACATAAAATCGAACTGCTTAAAATATTATATAATTCAAATTAAATAAATAAAGCTGGTTTGTAATCGCTTTTTAAGAACACAAGACACGTAGAATCGGCTACTAAAGAACATTGTTTTCTCATTTTCGGTTACGTATCTGTATAGCCTATGTGCGGATGTCTATGGTCGTCGTAATCATAAAAATGGATCCGACTACTCGTTGGCCCTCCTATACTATAAAAAAACATAATATTTTATGCAGTCGGTGTCTGATGTTTCAGTAGTTTCAATTAACTTTTATATTTCTACTATTACTACGTTTCTGGAGGCGTGGTTGCGACTCCGCACTTTCGAGCAAAAAAGTGTATATTGTGTTGTTGATTTTTATTGTTGTGTTTTCGATTCCGCAATCGGCTCGGATTAAAACGAGTGCGACTAGTCTTATACAGTCCAATACAGTTTCGGAATTAAAATCTGGCTGCAATTTATGCTTAATCCGTCTGTAGTTTTGATTCGGTTTTCAACAATAGAAAGAGTGACTCTTTAGGAAGGTTTAAGTATATAATTTACTAAGCTTGTATGTAAATTCTTGGAAATGTTAAATGTTGAAGAGGTCGTAAAAATTCTCGCCAACTGGGAACTTTCCACGCAAATGCCGCGCAAACTAGCAATGATATAGTTAAGTAATGTACTAGCGAATTTAAAATCTATAAAAATGCTACAAAAAGTCTGCGATAGCATATCTCTATCTCTTACCGTTGACTTACAATAACCACTTTTATGTTCAATTTTTTAAATTAAAAACATTACGTTATTTTCAAAGCTATTTTCTTTAGTTCAGTATTGACTCCTATCAAAATGAACATGTTAGTTAGCTATAGACCTTCACAATATATCAATCAGATTAATCGTTTTTGAGATATCGTCGTTAGAAATAGGTAATAACAGCGAAACATTTAAAACTCGGAAAGCCAGCGTTTTTTCTTTGAGATGTCCATAATACTTGAATCATCCTTCGATTTCGACCTGATCACATCATCGTCATGACCCGTCAATTGGACCACCAATTGGAAAACATTCCGAACAATTGAGAACTTCCTCCATTTTTGAAGTCTGAAATCCAGGCCAGGAACTAGTAATTTTTTTAGTGTACAATAAATATTTTAAATATTTATCTGTGCTATCATTTAAATATCCAATATTTATCCATCACTACTTAATTAAATTTAACGATACTAATAAAAAAGATTTTTATTCAAATTCTACCTCAATCCCCCTGGACATTGAATCTATATCGTGGGGGTAGAATTCGCAGTACACGTGTCTCGTCTAGTGCCCCTGCATTATTCTATTGTAGGGTCAAATGTACGAAACCTCACGTACATTCCACTTCAATGGAACAAAACATCGAGTGGTCTTGGGAAAAAATAATTCAGTTTGCGGGTATTATTAGAGCATTCATTGTGGTCGTGTGCCCGGTTCAACGGTGTGAGAATATTTATGTCTATTGGTAGTTTGGTATTGGTGATATCCGTATTTTTTGTTGGTAAATGAAAATGAGCAGTTGTATTAGGTGGTTATGTAGCTACGTTACATTAGCTCTGAATTTTATATAATTAATTACATTAATTATTTAATTCATTTAATTACATATGGTTATATATCAATTTGAAATGCCCATTACAATAAAACGGCAATTTCAAAGGCTGTTTCAAAAAAGTACATATTAAAAATATATTATCAACAAAGTTATAAAAATACACTAGAGAATAATAATACATCCACACGATTTGTTAATGTTTATTTTCTTATTAGAAAGAAGGAAAGAAAAGAGAGAAAGGTACGTAAACGTAAATTAATAAACGACATGAATGCATAAATTATAAATAAACGTTATGAAAATAAAACATAATATTATAAGGGACATTTTACGGTCTTATAACTAGTTGACTTCCCCAAAATATTATAAAACTTTCTGGTATAATAATTTCTGGTAACTTTTTAGTTTACAAAATAACAATTAATAATAACCTCATTTATCTATAAGCATAAGTACTAAAACCCATTTCTTTTTACGTAAATATTGCATTTTATATATCAAAGATTCTCACTATTAAAAATATAACAGAAAAAAAAATAACAAACGACATAAAAGATATGTAAATTCTAGTTTGCGATTTTTATTATCTCTTTAGTAGAGTAAGTGTAACCAACATGATACAGACATTACATTTATTATAATAACCACATAATAGCGCCATAAAAGCGATTAAATCTATTTTTAAAGCTGATACATAAAATATAAAAGATTTAATCTATTTTTTTTTTGATTTTATGTGGTAGCAACAAAAGCGTTATGTGTGCTAGAGATAATATTTAGCGTATAAATATAATTATTGTGATCCAGAATTCTATCTTTATGGATTTTTACTGTCACATAAAATGCTCACCTTACGTTATCTAAAGAATTTATTGTTTTATAGAACTTTTAATTATATTAAATTACAATAATGGTGTTAATTAAACAAAGTATTTATGATTTTAATTATTTTTATTCGTCCGTTTGATGTCCGGGTAAGTAATTCGTTGCTTGTTTGCCCTCGAACGCTGCACCTGTCTATGTTGATCGGTGATTCCTAATACCAGTTTGTTCAGTGAACAGAAATGATCACATTTGGACGCGGAGCCATCAGCCGTGAACATATTTGTTCCCAGCACGTGTCATGTTCTATGTTAATGGTCAATTGCTAAATGCCATGCGATCTTTGTGTCGCTTTTTATATGTTTTTGTGTTTCCTTTTCGATATACTTTTTTATAGAAAGAGGCAAACGAACAATTTGGCCACCTGATGTTAATGAATCACCAACGCACACAGACATCCGCAATACAGAGGTCTAAAAGACGCGTTGACCTTTGAAAGAAAAATAAGCTCTTATATATATAAATATATATAAGAGATATAGTGAAAAGTAGTGGCTGATATTATAACATTAATACACTTACTTAGAGTAATATAATTATAGCGAGAAAGTATGCTGACTGAAGTCAAAAAGAAAGATAGATGCAATATTTAATTTATAGGAGATTGAATAATGTTTAAAGTAATAAAGGGTAAAGCAGGTGGCTTGTATGTTTCCGATTCCTACCTATGCTAATCTACAATTCGAGATTAAATAGAGAATAAATCTATGCAAACGTTTTCCTTTTACGGCTTCCTCGCCGTTGTCGTCAGAGAACACAGGAATACGAAAGCCTACAGCCACAAAAGTCTCATGAAGAAAAAGCATCAGCATATCTCTGCCAGACAGTCTTAACAGTTATCTTCTTCTTATCAGTTTAACGAAACTCGCCAATGGTGAATTAAATTCAGAACAAACAGCGCCAAGAATAAATGACTGCACTAATTACATAAAATTAATTAATAATGAGACAGCAGATAAGCAGATAAAGCAAATGCAAATAAAAATATTTAATACACACTTTAAAACACACACACAAATAGGGCTGTGTGTATATCGTAAATCGAGACAAAAAAAACACGGCAAATCGTGTAAGAACAAATAAGTGCGTAGCATGTCACGCGCGCACCACGCGCCCGCACAAATCCTACTTGATTTCAGGCGTATAAAATGCGTGCGTCCGCGGGTCGCAGTGAAAGGAGGAAAGCCGACAGGCCTCTCTAATGAGCGTGTGCCTTCCGGAGGGACTGTGAAATCTCATCCGTTAGAGGACTCCCCACTGTGATCACCCTCGTCTCACGGCGCGCCCCTTACGACAATTCGGTATACGCTTTCATGCATTCATAATAATTATAAAGTGAAAATAATGTAAATACCCATAGGTAAATACTAGCGTTTTCGTTAATTAATTAGTGAAGGAGGAATTTTATCTCTGTATTGGTATAAAAATTCTAATGTCATAATCTTAGAATAATATGCGTTATTATTCTAAGGTCATAATATTAGTTACCATTTTCCTCCGAAACGGCTAGGCTAGTTGTAGGTGTGAGAATCGGCCAAAATCAATTTTTCGTCGTAGATATTTCCACGGTATCGAAACTTACACGGGTGAAACCGCGGACCGCAGCTAGTAAATTTATACCTCCTTTAAGTTTTTTGTTTTCTTTTTTTACACACCTCTACCATGTACCTCTGTGTAAATAAAAATACTGATCTTGATCGGACCTCGACTAGACGTAGGCAATTTATTTGAACTCAAGAACATCCGATTATGTGTACTATTCGACCAGCCTCAACTGGCTCAACTCTAGAGATGACCTATGTGTCGACCATTGAAAATTCCAAAATTTGTTTCTTTTCTGACTCTAATCGCAGCCCGCAACTAAGTAGACTAAAATTTTGGATATATTTCTTAGTATTTAGTCTTTGCATTGTTATGGGTTATTTAATTTTAAAAACACGGTATTTTAAGATTATACATTAGTTATATTTAAATATAACTAATGTATAATGTTTTAACAGTAGTTATATTTAAATATAACTACTGAGTAATTAGTTTTAAAACAAATATGGCATCCTGTGCCTCCTCGAGACGATTCAGACAAGAAACTCCCGACACGATAAATCAACGGCTTTTATGATGATTGGAGCAGGATGAGTAGCGTTACACTGCTTTATAATAACATTTTTAATTCTCCTCCAAAAGCTGTTATTACCATTCGTAAGGCTTGCTTTTTTATGTACTAGTCTGGCTGTATTGACTCACATTTTTTTTAAATAATATAAGAGGGCAAACGAACAGTTAGAGCCATTTACACGCGTAGAGTTTGTACAGATGCTTTGCCCCCGTTCCTGCGTCAATATCCACGAGCCACCGGCTACTCACACCGTACGACACGCGAAAGCGCAGCTGTTACTTTACGCCGGTGTATCATATCGTGTAAGCGAGAGGTACCTCCCCGGTCGCGCCGGCCATATTCAGCTACATGCATGCAACGTGGCCCTACTGTATCGTTACTGAGCTCTATATCTCTATCTCCGTATCTCTATATCTACTGGTTTAGCTGTTAATATGAATTAGTAAGGCAACTTACTAATTTGCACTAACGGCAGGCATGCTGCATTGCAGCCGATTTGAGTCGGCGCCAACGGAGATGTATCACTCGCATAACTGATTGTCCGTCTGGCAATTAAGTTATCTGCAAATATGTGGCTGTCTATGGGCTTAGGTACTAAACAAAAGGCTGCAATTGTTATTCGCTAAAGTAATTTGCTAGACTATCATCATCATGCGGTGTGCAAGTTGCCGGTGGCCCGTGGAGGGTGGAAGAGAAAGGAGGGCGACGAATCTTTATGACCCTCTACCTTCTATGAGGATGTCTATGGGCGTCAGTAGTTATGAAAATGGCTTCGATCGTTTGCCCCCTTATACGGAAAATAACCATCTCCGCCATTAGGTTTTTTAAAAGACTGTATCTATACTGTAAGAGGTACACACTGCATGCTTGCATGCAGTTGAATTGAGCCGGCACGACCGGGGAGGTACCTCTCGCTTACACGAGACCGGCGTAAAGTGACAGTTGTGCTGTCGCGTTTCGTGCGATGTGTAAGTAGCCGGTGGCTCATGGAGGTGGGAGGAGAAAGGAGGGTAGCGCATCTATATAGCCTCTACACGGATATCTGTGGGCGTCGGTAGTCATGATGATGGCTCCGACTGCTCGTTTACGCCCCATACCATAAAGAAAATCTCGCGATTGTCACGATGATCAGTGATGGTACGGCCGAAGAGAAGTCAGGCGCTTGACCTCTTGATCTATGTGGTCTACGACGTATGGGGTGTACTGTACCCTCTTTCCCGTCCTCAAAATATCGGAGTAGGTACTTCTTCTTGTTTAAGTTTTTTTTATTACACAGACGAACAAACGAGCAGTCGGAGCCATTTTCATGACTACGGATACTCATTAACATCGGTATAGAGGTAATATAACCATAATCCTTCTTCTCCTCTCCCTTCCATGGATCACCGGATACCTACACTGCCTGTCCACCTCTTACGAAAAAGTGTAATACTTTTTCTGCTAGTATAGTAATAAATAATAATAAGTGATGAAATAGTATAAATAAGTGATACACTCCACACTGCGTGCGTGCATGCAGCCGAATCGGGTCGGCAGTCGGCACAACCGGCCAGGTATCTCTCGCTAACAAGAGACCGGCGTAAACTAACAGCTGTGATGTCGCGTTTCGTAGTGTGTAAATAGCCGGTGGCCCATGGAGGGGGGAGGAGAAAAGAGTGCAGCGCATCTGTATACCCTCTATGCGGATGTCACCTATTCTCATAAAATTTTGCGTGTATATTGGTCAGGCTTGAGAATCGCCCAACATCTATTTTTCATCTCGATATTTCCGCGGGATCGAAACTTAGTAGGGTGAAACCGCGGAGCGCAGCTAGTATTAGCGCAGTCGTTAACCCCCGGTTACCTCATCATATTTAGCTCAGCTGAAACATAATTAAACGTCAGAAGTAATAATGGAGTTGTAATTTGTGGCGACACTAAAAACTTCATAAACATTCACCATCAAGCACACCTTAAATAGCTGTTGTTGAATTTTAACTAAAAATATTCACTTACATGCAATAGTAGCTTTATTCCGCGGCTTCGCTCGCGTTGAAACCCGTCACTAAATATTAATGAACATTACATTCATATAAAACTGGAAGAGAATTCCAATATCCACCACAATAATTATTTTGACCCTTCTATTTTTTTAATAAATAAAAAATCTAGGAATAGACCATATACAAATTTTCTTAATGATCGGTTGAGTAGTTTTGGCGTGAAAGCGTAACAAACTCATATTCAATTTATAATATTAGTAGGGATAGAGATATAAAGTTCAAAATAATATGCGAAATAATAAAAAAATATATTAGATCTTTAACATGCGAAAGGGTTCAGGTTTATGGTTTTTAAGGTTATTAAAAAGATATAAAAAACATATCAAATGGTTTGTTTTTTTTATTGTATAGGCGGGGAAACTGACTGCTTTCGGGAGCCGTTTAATGACCTACACCTACAAATATACTCGTTCACCCAAGGGCCACCGGAAACTCGCGACGCGTGAAACGGTAGCATAGCTGAATTACCGCGGCATCTTGTGAGCGACTACTTTAATCGTGGCAGCCAAGACTGGCTTCAATGCAGCTTTAAGGAAAATAGGTTTTAGCAAGAGGTAGTGCCATGCTGAATACGTGCATGCAGCCGAAATACCTCTTGCACGACACCGGCGTAAAAAAACAGCTGTGCTGTCCGTTTGCGGTGTGTATGTAGCCGGTGGGCCATGGAACGCATCTGTATAGTCTCTGTGCGGATGTCTATGGGAGTCTATTGTAGTCTTAATGGCCTCGATTGCCCGTTTGCCTCCATGAGCTATAAAAAAAGTTCCTATATTTTACGTGTGCAAACGTGCAGTCCTGTCAGTCATAAGGTAAACCTTATGGGCTATGATCTTGTATAGGGGTCGATGAGTTGTCAAGAAAATGTTTCAAAAATCAAATCTCCATTAATTTTCACGTCCCATTACTTTGTTTAAAAAGTAAACGAAACAAGTAAGCATTTGAAATAGTTAAATAAAGTACCTAAGCTAAGTTTACTGTTATTTACATATATAATTATACGCATGGATATTGTCAACCCTAATATAATCCATAGGTCAAAAGCTTCAGTCAGTTGCATCTGATACTCGTATTACCAAGCCCTAGTTCGAGAGGTTAATAGTAGTGTCTAAATGACGTGTTTATGTTGATCGAATCACATATCACTGCCGATCGCGTCCATTCTATTACTCTCATAATCCCCTTGCTGCGATCCGATTACACGCTCGGGAAGGAGTTTATGATCGAAAAAAAAATAAAAACCGCCATAATGGGCACGTGGCGCAAAATAATAAACTTCGCAAAGAGGTTGGTAATGAAGAGAGGCGCGTGACGCGCGCGTGTGCCCTGCCCCGGTCTAATGAGCGCGCGCGACCGCAGCCGGGGGCCCGCTTACTAACACACATTTGCCAAAACATCATTATCAAATAACATCTAAAATCAATCACGGATGTATAAACGCGAACGAGGTTGGATTTATAATAAAAAAAAAAACAAAACATAAGAAAAACTATGCCACCTCCGGCGCACGAATAAGTTTTTTTTAATAGGGACAAACGAGTAGTCGGATCCATTTTCATGGCTACGACGCCCAAATACATCCGCATAGTTTATTTCTATGTCCGATCGCTGTTTCTCACGACTCGTAATATTTTTTCGTATTTACCGCGCCTAAATTTAATTTCATAAGGAAAAATTACAAAAATGAAAAAGATACTAAAGCCTGAGAAAACTTATTCTTATGACTTGTGTATTCAGAAGAATAGTTTTAGATAAAATTAATTTAACTTTTAATGTAAGTAATTTCAATGCCGAAATGCATTGAGACAATATCAATCTTCAATAGATTTGGTTTTCCTGCATCTCTTAGTTATGAAAACGTACGACGCGCGACGTGAGTTATAAATACTCGTACGTCTGTCGTCTTAGCATCTTCGCATTGTTACTTTTGTACTTTTGCTTTGTATTCTCATTTCAAGAAAGGCTGTTCATTATAAGTTTTATTTATTATTATGTATGTATTATAATATAACGTGTAAGGTATTTAATATTTAACGGAATCATAATAATAATTATTATTATTTCTATTTTTAAAATCATCTCACCCACAATATCCATTTATATAGTATATCGAAGCAAACGAGCAGTCGGAGCCATTTTCATGACAACTGACGCCCATAGACATCTGCATAAAGGTTATAGGAATGCGTTGCCTAATTCCGCCTCTCCCTCCATAGCCCGCTGGATACACCGCACGACGCAACAGCGCAGCTGTCACTTTAAGTCGGTATCGTGTAAGCGAGAGGTACCTCCCCGGTCGTGGTCGAATCCGGCTACAATGAAGCGAGGCACTACCTCTAACAAATCCATATTCCATATCTAATAAAAACCAAATAGATACCATCACCCAAAAGCAAACGTAGTCACGGATATTGGGTAGTATACAATATATCAATTTACATTTGGGCCGGAGTCGGTTAGAACGGGTTCGCTTTTATCGATGAAATCCATCATTTCATTGAACGTATGGATATAAAAGTCCCTTTTAGTTTAAGTACAGGTAGATAAACAAACGGACATTTTGTTGCGTCCCATTTATCGCTTTTGGGACATCTACAAAAAAGTACTATGATCCCATCGCACATTTACGACGTTTACTACACTTGAAATGTAAAGTAAAAAATGGGACTTAGGCTTGACTAGGTTTCAATTCAATATCCATCCTCCAGCACAGTTTGTACTTTGATTTGTTATCAAATAATGATGAAACAAGCATTGATATTATTTTTTTAATTTCGCTTAATTAATCTTCAATTTTGACATAATATCTTATTGCAAAAGTGTTATTATCTAGCTCCTCTGTATTCATAGTGAATTATTTAAATTAACATGGTTTTTACGGAATGGCGTATAAAATTACTGATTTTTTACATTTTTTTTTCAACGACATGCAATTATGATGATATTTGACGATATTTTGTATTAATCTTATAACTTTTAAATTTTATTTCAGTTTTTGTTCATTTGTATATTATATGTGTATTGCTTGTAATGCCGTTAATATAAGCTTAGAATATAAACAATTACACCTGAATATTTTTACGCTTTCCAAACGTAATATCGTATTTTTATATTTAGTAGGTACTTAATAGTTATACCATATGGTCTATTTTCAGTGTAAAGATTTTATATACAGATTTTATAACCTGAAAGTTTAGCTCAATAAATTACTTACTTATCTTATATATTACAAGAATTGAAAGCAATTGCCCATTTTATTACTCTTAGTTGAAAAAGTACACTTATAAAATACTAGCTGCGCCCCGCGGTTTCACCCGCGTAACTTTCGATCCCGTGGGAATATCGGGATGAAAAATAGATGTTGGCCGATTCTTAGACCTACTCAATATGCTCACAATCGAGAGAAACGAGAATCGGTCAAGCCGTTTCGGAGGAGTATGGCAACAAAAACTGTGACACGAGAGTTTTATATTAGATTACAAAAAAAGGAACATTATGCGCTCATTTTATAACTCGACTATAATGTGCGACGAGCGTCATGATTTTTATATAAGTGATGATGACAGTTGAACTCAAAATTCATTCACACGTACTCGGATAGAGATGTCCAGGAGAGAGATATCGTGATTATAGAAACAATAGACAGGTGTCAAAGGCGATTCTTCCCCTTTCGTTATAAGATGGTTTTATAATTGATCGTGTTAAAAGTATGTGTTAGATTATCCAGAATTCTGCTTTGCTGTGTACAGGTAATGCCGTCCACGTAGACGCGCTATAGGAAATGAGACTTTATACTGTTTCGGCTACTGGCGGTAGAAATGAGAACTTTTAACTAGCATATTGGCTAACGTTTATTAGTAAACATTACGAAGTAAACGAAGTATGAAGATCAGTCTCTAGTGGGGGACCGGCCAGTCGCCGGAGTGTCCTATTGCTAACAGATCCGGGACGCTCCTCCATGGCGGCCGAAGGTTCTTACAATGGTTTTGTCGGTACAAGAGTATGCCACTCTTGTGCCTCAAACTACTCAACCGATCATCATTGTACACATATTCTTAAGGGTATTAGAAAGGACACAGAATATTTTTTATAAAAAAAAAGAAATATTCACGGACGCAAACGAAGCGCGAGTAAAAGCTAGTACTTATGTAATATATATATTACAGTGTTTTTGTCATTTTTGTTGCCTCGATTTAAATAGGAATATTATAAGATAACAGATTTTATGACACATACCACACCTTGGGAATAGTACGCTTTACCTGTTTCTTTACTACTGTACTTGATAAATTTCAGTATATTACCTACTGTGATTTCATAAATTGTATATCTTATATAATAAGGAATGTATTGTATATTTATATTTGTACACATTACATCACTTCATTAGGACCGCTGAGTTTGTTTCGGTTCATGTCAGGACAGTGCTAGGGTTGAACCGAAGGTAGATGTACTCGTTGACGTTCAAAAAGTATTTTTTTTAAATCTATTTTGAATTGAAACATTTTCATTTCATTTAAAAATCTCACTGCTATTGTGATACTATTGTCACCAACAGTATCAAATTATAAACAACCTCGCTTCAACATAATGTTACTTAATAACTGTTGCATTTTTATGTTTGTTATACATAATTTTTAAATAAAAAATATCTTTCGTTCTTTAGTGACAGATTTAAGATTTATTTTAAATTGATAAAATGTGGAATTATGAAATTACAAACAAGAATAATTTTCTTACTTGTAAATTGATGTAGCCGGCAACAGGTTACTACTAAAGCCCACAAACATCCGCATACATATTATGCACATGCATTTCTCACTTCACCCCACCCCGCCAGTGGATCACCGGACAATCACAAACGCTAAGGCAAAAAAAGCATAGCTTTTGGCCATAAAATCACAGGAGGTAGGTATTATAATAATAGGACATGCAGCAACACAAAAATATGAATAGTGCTGAATGTTTTTTTTTTTTTTTTAGATAGACAATACGCTAAAGCAGGCAAAATGCCTAGGGCAGCTTCATCGCTATGAGAGGCGAGTGATAACAACTCGAGCCTCTGTTTATGGTCGATAGGGGGACAGACCCCCCCCTTCTTTCCCAGACGAATGGGAGAACGCAAACCGGACTTATTGCGAATTAATAGGTAAACTATTATTATCATGGCCGAGGACAGCGGGTGTCCTCAGCTCCCCACCTTTAACGGAGGGGAGCAGCTCGGCCGCGGCAGCTAAAAAGTGGCCGACAAGGGTCATGAGCTTGAAGAGCTCTATAAGCTATCTTGACTGGGGGGCCCGGACCCCCCTTCCACCACTGGCGGGTGGTACGACTCGCGCGCGGGTGTCGTGTCTAACCTAACCGGTTCGGCGGTTTGATTTGAGCTCTGTAAAAGGGCACTGCCATTGTTCCCTGAGTCTAAACTAACATCGTCGTTCTGGCTTACCGGAGCCGAACGTGTGTAAAATGCTGAATGTCTATTAAGAATATTATATCAATCATGGTCCATCAGGAAGGAGGGCAGTGCATCTGTATAGCCTCTATGTCGGTAGTCATGAAAATGGCTCCGACTGCCCGTTTGCCTCGCTACACCATAAAAGAGAGAACAATTATCGAACAAGTTTATATTTAGAAACGTCAAGACTTGATGAAGGGGTTCAGGGGAACGAAACCCTTGACTTTCGACGGAAGAGGGGATCGAAATCCTTGACGTTCAGTACCTACCGATATAAGTAGAATTAATGACTATGTATTCGGAAAACACTAGTGGCAATATAAAGTTGATGGTATTTATAATATTTGTTAACTCACAAACTACAAATAAAGCTAATACTTTGCACCCCATATGCTTATTATTAATAATAATCTATCCATTATTTGCTTGGGTGGTTGGGGTAAAACACAGACGGGCGCGAGGAGCGGAATTAACCGCTATTATAAAAGTGTAATTATTTCTAAATAACTTATATACTTTTATGTTTCAAATGTTTATTAGCAAATAACTGTACAGAGTGGGGGCTGAATATGTTTTTGCTGCTTATAAATAGTTTTCAATAAAGTTTGTAACCCGTATGCTCTCATTTTACTTATATAATTTTGTTTAAAATACCGATATTACAGTTTGAATCGGATTACATGCATATGAATTCTTATTAAATATGTTTTTAACCAACAAGATCGAAACACTATATGCAGAAGTATATATACATAAAAATACATTAGTTTGCAATATCTGTAATCATCTTGGATGCAGTATAATCGATAGAATATTCGCTTACGCTTATGACTTAGTCTAAAAGGCAGTGAAGTGTCGAGTCGGAGTTGAAATATGAATGCAGGGGTTGATGTATAATATGTCGATAAATTAGAGATGTTTGTTTTTGTTCTTCATATTGTTTTCAATGTAAACGATAAACATTACTACTATTGTTGTATTGTTTTGTTTTCGAGTGCTTCCTACTTCAAAAAACGCCTAATTGCAACATTTGTGTGTAACGAGCTTTTATTTGCAGTAACACAGTGTAAAGGTCATCAAGACAGTGAAAAATGGAGCGCTACGGCGCTTCAATAGCACCAGTGCATAAAAAATTAAGCGCTAAAGCAGCTTTCGTCTATTATAGTGCTCTAAGTGTTTCTGTAGGCAACTCAAAATTCGCCAACATGGACGACAATTACTGGTTTGTTAATTACTTAAATAAGAAAATAATATGTACCTTGACTGTTCTGGGAATCAGGGGATTTTGGGGGATAACCTACATAAGTGAAAGACACGATAGTTAAGTATTTTGAGTTCCATTTTGTCCTATGTTTATACTCACACTGATTATATTATCATATAATTTTGAGAGATTATTTTCTCAGTACCTAAATTTATAGTTGAGATCATTTTGACATAATTACTTTGTATAGCAGTTTATTTAAGGGACAGACTGAAAACCAATGCTGTGTCACACAAGGGGCATGGCGGACACTGAGTCAGTTCCTCTGCATCGAAATTGCTTTATTCTTTCTTGTCTTTTGTAAACTGTATTTTGTGATGTGGAAATAAATGGCTTATTTTTTATCCTATAGGTAGGACCTAAAAATCGTATACTTAGATCATCTCTTAATTTGAACGTTGTATATTAAAAATGTTTTACAACTAACATATTTTTTTATAAATTATCACTACATAGTATAAAACAAAGTGTGTGTGGTGTCTGTGTGTCTGTATGCTTCGATCTTTAAAATTACGAAACAGATGTTGATTGTGTTTTATATGTATAATAACTCTATTTTTGAAGTCCGAAATCCACGCGGGCGAAGCTGCGGGAGGAAGCTAGTACCTCAATAAAATTTGGTGATAGGTATGCTCCTTTCTAGACGTATTTTTTATATTATAAGGGGGCAAATGAGCAGACGGGCCATGTTCATGACTACCGACGCCCATAGACATCCGCCTAGCGGTTATAAAGATGCGTTGCCATCTATTCATCTTCCACCTCCATGGGCCACCGGCTACTTATACACCGCACGAAATGCTACAGCACATCTGACACTTTACGCCTGTATCGTTTATCTAGAGAGACCTCTCAGGTATGCCGGACCAATTCGGCTACGTCTACGCATGTAGCGTGGTACTACCATGTATACAAAAATACAGCAACCGACACTCTTTAACTTCCTCCATCATTAAAACTAAATCCATAAAAAACATAACAATTTACATAAGCCAAAATACCCGAACTAGTTTTCGCAGAAATAGATCACAAATAACCTCCCCTTTAACAGTGTTTACTGATTAAGTGATACAGGCTTGTTATAAAACGCATTCGCTCAATCTATTAAAGCCATCGAGGCGCGATGTTCGACTGCGATAAATTAAACTCGTACATCTGAACAGATTAGTGCAGCATTAGAAATTAGTTCGAAATTTCACTGTACATTTCGACTCCGAGATGAAGCCAATCAGTGAAATGAAATTTTCAGTTAATTATCTATTATGAGGTTGTGTTGTTTAGTTATTTGATGTGTTTTGTTCTGTTGATGTATACATAGTTAGATTGTAGATTAGTAGATACTACTGAACATTCCCCCTAAAGATGCTGTCACCTTCTTGTTTTG